>LOEQ01005631.1:55649-66217 GCA_001685075.1 Bramus lutescens
CTGCCGCCACATGGCCCCCTACCACCATTTGGGACCTACAGCATTTCTGCTGCTTACTGCCACCAGGGATCTTGCAGCATTTTTTAAAAAAATCATAAAAATAATCCTTTTCAGAAATTTATTCTCCAGCTTGCTATAGTAACAGGAGGCAGTGCCATCCTCATGGGGTACAATCTGTGGCTTTTATCCCTGTGCTTGGGTAATAAGCCGAATTTCAGAAATTAGTTCTAGGTGACCATAAGAAAAACTGTCTGTTCAAATAAATTTTCTAGAATGGATAAATATTCCAAGAATTTTCTGGAAAGAGTTAGGTTTAGGCCTTCACACTTGTAATTAGAAAAAGGCTGGGGGTGGAACATAGACATTTATATGAATTTGAGTTTGAGTTGCTGTGTATGTGTTTAAGGGCAGCCAATGTCAACCAGCACTTATAATCTGAAGCTTAGAATGTATTAATTTACATAAACTTTCTTTCTAGATACTATACTCAGTCCCTTCCTTCCTTCCTTCAGTTGAAACAAAAAGAAACAAACAAACAAAAAAGGAAGATCGGCAAACCGCAAAGGTCACACTCCCAGAAAGCCTCAGTAGATCTGCAATGTGGTCAGCAATGGCTTTGAAGGAAGAGGGACTCTTGGCTGTGCAAGCCTCTTTAATGCAGTGGGAACTCCAGCAGAGCACGGGGAAAGCTTTTCCTATAGAAGCCAGCACGTTGGTGTGCGGAAAAGCAATGGTGGGACCTGCTCTTGTCTGATGGCCATTCTCTGAGAGTCCACCTTCACTAGCTGCCCTCCTGTCTCCTGAGTGGTATAACCTCTGCAAATGAATCAGTCCCTCTCAAAACTAGTCTTCCAGCAGTTAATATGATCACGCTATGGAAAAACAAGCCTTTTTCTCTTAGAGGAGTTTGAAACCCTGTTAAGATAATAACTTAAGCCTCACTTAAAAACCTGCCACATTCAACCTTCTAAATCTCTGCTCTTCCAGAGTGCTGCCCCCCAAGTCCATGTGCATTGTCTCTGCAGTGCTAATGGTCTTCTGTGCTCTGTTCTGCACACGTGACAGCCCAGTGTCATAGTGCTGCTGAAAAATGCGTTCTCTGTGCCCAGGAAGAGCCTGTACAAATATTCTCAATAAATAAATAACAGTTGTCATTTTCAGAATATGACAATGTCCAGCTGCCTGTGCTTAACGTGAGCGACGTGTCATTTATCCTAATAGATGTGAATGCATGTGTTGTACATACCAGTGAGCCACCTAATTCTTATTCACTCCAGCCTTGGTCTCAGCTGGGGGCAACTGCCTCTAACAGGGTTTGGCTGGATCAAATCACAAGCTGAAAAATCTTGGTCAATTATAGAAGCCTGAGGCTAAGGAGAGAGGTGTCTCTTCAAACCTCCTTACAGAACTACACACACACACACACACACACACACACACACACACACACACACACACACACACACACACACACACACACTTCCCAGGCTCATTGAAGAAGCCAGGCACCTCCCATCCGTGGAATTTCTGGGACTCTTTCTCCACTTTGTAATTGAATGTGACTCAGTTGTTCTGTGTCCCCAGAATACAAGAGGGGAGAAAGGCGCCTAATCCTGCTGACATTGCCTCTTGTCAGCACCTCTTTATTTCTCTCTTTAAAGGCTCAACATGTTTTGATTTACAATCCACACCAAGATAACTGCAGGTGCCCTCTCTAAAAGGCAAGGTTAACTCACCTGAGATGAGTTCTTTTATTGCAAACAAAAGCAATACATGAGCAGGAAATACAATTAATACAGGTGGTTCCCTGAACCTCAGCAGATGCCTGCAGTCTTGAAAGAGGAGAGAACTCTTCCCCATTGCCCGGGGGTCCCTTTCACGCTTTTTCAGTTAGGGATTTGAATTAGATTAGGTTTGAAGGAACGAGGAAAAGCCTCCTGTGCAGGACCCCGTATAAGGAGCTGTAAATTGTTTAAAGACTCAGGTTATTCATGGGTAAAGAGTTGACCAAAACTGACCCTCACACTGGAATTCAGTGAACCACCCGTCAATGAAAGCTTCCGTCTTATACTGGATGCATTTTAGGGCTGTATTCATGACAAAAAGCTTCCCCCCCCCTTCTAACTGGTAGAGTTAAGGCAAACTTAAAAACAAAACCAAAATTTTGTCATAGGATTCTACTTGAGATACATAGTGCATATATTAATTAGTTCAGGGCAAGTGTTTGATTCTATTGGTGGAGGCAGTTAACCTCGCTGAAGTTCAGAGTTCACTGAGCCCGCAATTCATTCTTTTTGAACACAGCAAGTTAAGAAAGCCTTTTAGGCTTCTATCTTGAAATGTAGGTAAATTTGTTGAGATTGTTTACTGTTTGTGCTAAGAAATGACCAAAAAGAAAATCAAGAAAAATAAATACTGCAGCCTTACCAAAAGCCACATTTCATGAATGTTGTGTGAAGAAAATTAAGATGAGAAACCCTGAATCACTGGAAAACAAAAGTATGGGGTGAGGATTGTAGACTTTAGGACCCTATGAAGTTTGGTTTGGTTTTGTTTTTTGCTATCTTGACCTCCGCTCCAAGCACATAACATGTTTTTCATCACAACCTGGTTCAATTTGAACAGATGTGTTAGGTCAAGTGCTACTTTTCAGCCTTGGTCCGGTCCTGTCTGACACTGAGTCAGGGGCCCAGATCTGGGCGTCTGCACCCCTGGTTCCCCTGTGATGTTTTCCCTTTCCTCCAGAGCGCCCACACAAAACTGCCTCCCCACAGATGCTTTGACCTAGTCACATTTCCTCGGTGCCGGTGGCAAATTCACCTGCTCTGACAAGATGACAAGAGTGCATGCTCAATTTCACCCGCTCCTCTTTTTAAGTAATTGCCTTAGATCTTGCCAAATTACATGCTAGTTTCTCAGGCACGCTAATTCAGAGTACAATGAAGGTGCTAAACCTTTATCAACGACCACAGAGCCCGATGGTTTGAAGCAGCGGCTTTGTTTCCAGAATTTTACTCCTTCATGACCCAATTACAAGCGGCCAGAGAACCCTGCGCTGTTGGAGCCCAGCACTCATTATCACTACATCTCCTTCAATATTGTCCAAATGGGAGCTACTTTCCCCATGTTCTGATTCTTATGTAACGAGTGCTACTTTGTGGAATTTCTTATGACTTACAAAAATAAAAGCAACAAAGGAGTTAAGCATGCTCACCAGGTTTAGCAAATAAAAATTTGACATGCCTAGTTAAATCTAAATTTTAGATAAACAATGAATTATTTGTTAGTGTAAGTATGTCTCATGTAATATTTGAGACACAGTGATGCCAAAAATTGCTTTTTTTTATCTGAACCTCCAATTTAGTTGGGTTCCCTATATTTTATCTGGCAAGCCTGAAGCAGAGTGAGCCAAAACTGATCTCCATCACTATGCTTTTCTAAGAAACGTTTTATTGGGAAATTAAGGAAAGAGCTATGTTTTGATTTTTGTACTAGGAAAATATGAAAGGATTTGTTTAAATAATAGGTCAAACTAAGATATTATTGGCAAGAAACAGTAAGTTGAATGGGAGTTCCATACCTTTTTACATTCTAGAAAAACATCGGGTTTTTTGTTTTGTTTTGGTTTTTGTTTTTTTTTCCTGGGCATACAGATATGAAAAAGCCATTGTTTTCTGCCTGAATTAGCATTTATTATTTTTGCGCATGACCCCTAAAGCACTTTCCATTACTCGAGTCATATGCAGTCACTCAAAATTGGTGAGGCTCTTTGAGCACCAAATGGAGAAATGGTGTCTAATTAAAGCGAGCTCACTTCAAGGAAGAAAGGGCCTGCACCTTAAACAGGACTGTCACAGACAGTGTATTAGTAATGAATAGCTTAGATAATTTCCTGAGTCCAAGAAAGCTATGCTAAAGACAATTTCTTCTCAAAGTCATAACTGTGAAACCCAAGAGTTCTTATATTTATTTCTCTGGTTCAGTGTCATTAATGAAATGGTTACAAAGCAATGGAATGAGTTCTCTTAGAATCTCTTGTACTGTACCCGTTATATTAGGAGCAAATAGGAGATGCAATGTAAATTATTAATATTTCAATTTTCTGTATTCTAATGATCAGCCTACGTGAGAATTGCTTCTCACGTAGAATTAGTACAATGTTTCTTATTTAATAAATCACATTTTATTAACCTTCACATTGATTTTAGTAATTTTATCTTTTTCTCCCTCACTCTTAAACTAGAAGATTGGCTGGTCACATGACAGAAGGGACTTTTATTATCAAGCAGGAGTGGATCTGTGTTGTGTTGAGCCACTGTTATTGTCATAATCTGTAGTCCGCAAAGTAAAAGCTTTTTTTTTGTCTTGATGAGAAGTGAGACAATCACAAGTGTTCCCATATTGGTATCATTTGCCTGGAGGCTTCACCCCCTGGCATAAGCCCAACCCCTTCACCCCAACCCCTGGGAAGTTGCCTTAGTCCAAACTCCACCTCTGAGAAAGCCCACCAAATAGTGACCCCTCCCCAGGGAGGGTCAAGAAAGCCCGCCAAACGGTAACCTCTCCCCAGCGAAGGTCAAGACCACTCCCACAGGCTATTTAAACTGCCTGCCAGAGAAGGAACACGTGGTCTCCGTGTTTTGCGTGGTCTCCCCTTCTCTCTCTTTCCCTCTCCATGTTTTCCTGGGGCCTCCCAGGAGTATTGTATTAAACATGGGCATCTTTAATTCGGACTGATTTGGTCTGATTGGAATTATTTGTGTCGGCAGAGAGGTTTGTCTAAGACAAAATACCTAACAGGTACTCTAAGAGAAAGTATGTATATTAACATAAATCCATTTTAGTAAACATGACAAAGTTTAAGTCCCAAGTCTACTAACTAAATTTTTCTTAACATTCATTTTATTCACTTGCTGTAAATGGTTTGTGTTATTTATTAAATGTTTACTGAATATCTGTGGGAAGAAGCCAAACTTACTGTGCAAATTTCTAATATCGTTCATCAGTCATCGTCATCATTTATGCCCTGGCGATGCTGAGCATGCATGGGCAGCCCGTGTGTGTGGCTCTCCATTGTTCCTCTCCTGGGCAGTCCTAGACGCTTGTGCCATTGTCACACTCAAGGTCCCACAGTCTTCCTCTATGCTGTCTAGCCAGCAGTTTTGGGGTCTTCCTCTTCACCTTATCTCATGCCCTCCTCCAAGCAGTGCTATCTTCGGGTATCTGCCGTCATCCATTCTCATAACATGGCTGAAGTATACTGTTCAGGTCCCTGGTACTATCAATATTAATAAAACGACATTTAAGTTTCTTTAGAAGATTTCAGAATGACTACTTTTCTGGGAGAAAAAAGAAAATCTTAGTTGGTCCCAAGACAATGTTTTTAAAACAAGCAAAATAAAAATAAATGAATCTAAGACATACTGTGAGAACAGATCTACTGTTGGGCAATGTGCAAACCAGGAGCAGGCTGCACAATTGGCCCTTACTGAGGCCATGAAGTCAAAGCTGCTTCTGACAAAGGGGGCAGTGAGGGAGAACTACTCTCTGAGAGAAAGAAAGGAGAGAACAAATAAAGAAAAGAAAGCTTGAGGATGACAATAGGAATTGGGGTTGATCGTGAATCAGAAGGTGCAATTGGCAGATCCAAAAAACCAAAAGAACAAATGCATCACAATGAGACTGAACAATGCGAGTTATCATTTTCCCATGTCAGAAATTAGTGCCCAGAGTGTGAAAGGTGTAGTGAAAAAAGTCCCCAGGGTCAGATATGCTTGAGAAATGTATGTACTTCCACCTTGGAACTGCTATGGGAAACCAAGCAGTACATATTAAATACATCATGATTAAAATGTATTTCCTCACACTTAATATGACCATGGGATGGATTTGTTTATTTACTTACTTTTTTTTAGGTCTTTTGGAAACATTCCTCTGCAGCAGCAGGCTTCCTTTTGGGCCACCAACCAACTCCCAAATCATGAGACAGAAACTTATTGTTAATTATAAATGCTCGGTCTTATACTATGCTCATTTCTAGCTAGTTCTTATAATTTCATTGTACTTGTTTCTCTTCACATATGTTTTGCCTCGGGGCTTTTTCTCTTTCTTTCACTCTGTGTATGTCCTACTCCGTGTCTGGCTAGCTAGTGGTTGCCTGGCTGCCTGGCCCTAGAAGCTTCCCTCTCTTTCCCTCATTCTTCTCTCTCCTCTCTCGAGCCTAGATTTCTCCTCCTTCTTATTCTCTCTGCCTGCCAGTCATGCCTACCCCTTTACTGCCTAGCTACTGGCCATTCAGCTTTTTGCTAGACCAATCAGGTGCCTTAGGCAGGCAAGGCAACACATCTTTCCATCATTAAACAAATGCAGCCTAAACAAATGTGACACACCTTTACATAGTTAAAGTAGTATTCCACAACATTCCTTATCATATGTGTGGAAGGAGAAATGAACTCTAGTGTTCCATCATTTGAAACTCTGGGTCTGGAACAAGGAATACCTTAATGGCAACAAAAGGTGTTACTTTTATTGTCTTATAATGTCCTTGGTAATGGGCAGAGTAACAAAGGTGTTATAAGTAGGAGCTTAGAGTTGGGAATTCTTGGTTTCAAATTCCAGGTCTTCTATCAGCCTAGACAAGGTCCTTGACTTTTTTATTCCAGCATTTCCTCCTCTGTCAGGGGAGGGGAAATAGTGATAGCTTGACCAGTTTTCCGTATCAAGGGGAATGTTCTCAACAACATTTCAGTGAGATATTCTCTGTAAAATACATAACCAATTTGTGAAAAAAAATCTTAAGGTGTTTTTTAATTTTTTAAATCTCATCTGTGAATTTTCTAAGTTGAGTTTCTGTCTAGCTATTCAAATATTTTGGAGGGAGGGGAACAAAGATGAAATGAATGCCCAGACGACAATACAGTGCCTCCATCTGTGGTGCAATGTATGTAAGTGTGATCCCGCCAGACCCATGCTGGTTGAGAGGATTCGGTGAGATTACGCGTGCAAAGGGCTTAGTGGCTTGATAGGCAGCAGGTATTACTATTTAATTGTGGTAGGGATGGACTGACAGGTAATACTAGTATGAGCTGGGTTCCTTATCCCCTCAAGTTGCCCCTTTCAAAGGTTTTCAATACCTGCTTTGCTGAGACCCAAACAGGCTCTAGAGGTGTTGTATCTGTGCGCTCAGCCAGAAAAATCCCTGCCACAGGCAGCTGGCATTGTGAAGAAAAGGAGAGCTCAGAAAGGAGGCGAGAGCCAAGCTTGCACCGCAGGATAGACGTGTTTATAATTACAGACTGACATGAAGATGAGGAGAGACTACAGAGACATCCTGAGGACCCTCTACCACAGATCTGTCCTCACAGTATGTCTTAGTTTTTGGCTTTTTTGGTTTTGTCTTTAATTTTTTGTTTGTTTGAGTTTTTTGTTGGTTTCAAAGATTTTTTCCTATTATTTACATTGTTTTAGGATCAACCAAATTTCCCTCTAAATAAATAAACTGAGAGAGTGTCCCTCATTTGCTGTATCTTAAGTAACTGTGGTTTGGTAAGAAAAGCAGGACATCAGGACTGTATAGAGAAGACAAAGTTCAAGGCTGTTTGTCACATTTCAGTTTCATCTCCACAATCCAGGTGCGAAAATAAAGGCTGCTCTGCTCGATCCCAACTTCCGGGCTGTCTTTTGTTACTGCTGTTGTTGAAAGAGTTTCTATGACTGAAAACATTACTTTTTTTATTGACTATCTTTCAACTTCTACATGCAGAAGTAGACAGGAATAGAAAAGCAGTTTCTGAAGGCTTTGGATTCCAGAATGTAGATTTTATAGATAGTGAATGTAGCTCCTCCAGTTGCAGTGTGCTTCCCTTTCCTCTTTGTAACTCTGGTTGTCGTGAGGAAAGAATTTAGGGAGTAACTCTACATTCTCATCAGCTCTCTGCCCTCATTCCTAACTAGTGGAAATGCATGCCCCGGAGAAAGGAGCAAACACTGAAGCATATCCCCTTTGGGGAGCCGTAACCAAGCTGCGGGTGGTTACAGGGTAACATGAACAAATTGCTTCTGCTGGAAAATTCATACTTAATATGAAAGTCAGAGCTGTATTTTAAATGGTAGTGATGACTGGCTCCACTTCATTAGAAATGATTTCAAGATGCCATCATAATGACTTGTTTAAAAAAAAATAAAGAAAAGGATACTTTGGAATTTCATCATGTTAGTTAGGGAAGCTTAATTCAATAATGATATGACTGAGTTTTATACCATAGTCTTGCCTTATTCTCTAGTCCTTAGTTTAAATACATCAAGTTTTAAAAGACTGACCCTAATATATTTGGGTATGGCTCTGGTTCCTATTGTTATTAAAGAACACTTAAAACCTTCATATTTCAAGAAATTGAACTTGCTGGATTTCTACTTGGTGAACATTATTATAACAAAAACACTTTTATCTACACAATGAGTTAGCTTTAGCAAGTGATAAACAAAATGTTATTGAAATTGAGAGGCTAGGTGATAATTCTGCTCATTAGCTTTATCAGCAAAGAGACTAGCTGCACTATCTACCTAGCATTAGTTACCTACATCAGCAAGAGACTAGCTGTACTATCTATCTAGCGTTATTTAGCAGCATTTTACCAACTGTATTTAGAAACAGACCCTATCCCAAAGTGCTTTCACTGGGGAAAAAAAAAAGTCTGTTTTTAAATGCTGCCCCTAGGACTGTGATAACACAGATCCCCAGAGGCAGCTGCTCTCACAACACTTTCTCATACATCCTTGTTCTTCACTGGGGATCTTCTCTATTCCCTTTGCCTGAAGTTCTTCTAGAAATTTCATTAAAAAACACCTTTTAAACAAGTTATTATGCATACAGTCTTTTGTGTGCACACCAGAAAAAGGTCGCCAAATCTCATTACAGATGGTTGTGAACCACCATGTAGGTGCTGAGAATTGAACTCAGGACCTCTAGAAGAACAGCTAATACTTTTAACCCCTGAGCCATCTTTACAACCCATAGAAATCTTTTTAGAAAATAGGTCCTTTAAGCTTTTTTAGCAGTATGTTGAGTTTGTCTTAGAAGATGTTTCAGTGGATATACAAGTCAAGGTTGACAGTAACTTTCTTTTATCATTTTGAAGATCTCGCTCTCTCTCTTTCTCTGAAGGCATAAGTCACAAAACAATCCCACACCAGCTTTGAATTATGATTAATAAAAGGGTTATTTATTTAAAGGAAAAAACTTACAGATCACNAGAGAGAGAGAGAGAGAGAGAGAGAGAGAGAGAGAGAGAAAGGGCTATCTCTGCTTTTTCAAGCCAAAGAGACCACGCCCAAATAGGCTGGTATCTTAAAGGCTATTGGCTGAAGGAAAGGAAGGAGCTCCCACAGCATTTCTCTCTCTTCTCTCTCTCTCTCTCTCTCTCTCTCTCTCTCTCTCGTGTGTGTGTGTGTTGCTTTCTCCTCTTTTAATAACATCTTTCATAACCCAATCACAGATTTGGCAATCTAAATCCTCAGTATTAATCTAGAGTTGTGGAATGTTAGTTGAAGATGTGTTGCATTTGTTTATGCTGTGGAATATTTGTTTAATGATGCAGAGATGTGTTGCATTGTCTTATGTTGAGTTTGTTTAACTCTGTGAAGCTGTGTTACTTTGCCTGTCTAGTCTGATTGGTCTAATAAAGAACTGAATGGCCAATAGCTAGGCAGAATAGAGTGGTAGGCAGGGCTGCCTGGCATAGAAAAAAAAAGAAAAAATCATTAAAGGAGCAAAAGGAGGAGAGGAGGACTTCAGGGGCCAGCCACCCAGCTACACAGCAAGCTACAAAGTAAGAAGTAAAGAAAGGTAGAAAGGTATACAGACTAGAGAAAGATAAAAGACCAGAGACAAAAGGTAGTCAGGATAGTTTAAGTTAACAAAAGTTGACTAGAAAAAGGCAAGCTAAGGCCAGGCATTCATAAGTAGAATAGAACTTTGTGTGATTTATTTGAGAACTGGATGATGGACTCCCAAAGTGTAAAGACAATGAGTTTTAAAAAACCCTACAATTTAGTTAGAACTTTAGTTTTTCTTTATCTTGCTTGAGTTTCTTATATTTATTATGAATATAAGACTTTGTTCCCATTGTTTCTGTAAAGCATCTCCTCCAGTAGAATGTTGAGTAGCACTTTCCACCTAGTCTATCACCCCCACCTCAGAAACTTGATTAGACTTTGATTAGGACTCCCCTCCCTTCCTTCTTTACTCTGTCTAATCGCAACCTCAGTCCATTAAATCTCTAGGGTTCTTTCTTTTTTTTTTCTTTATTTTGCCAGGCCCTTGTTACAGTCTTTAATGTTTAATGGGATTCTGCTTACTGTGCTTATTATTGTTGGATACATATATGTGTGTGCACATGTGTGTATGTGTATGTACAAATATATAAACCCATAAACCCAACCTGCAAGTACAATTGTAAATTTTTTTTCAAATTTTATTTTCATTTCTTAGTACTAAGTAGCCTTCTTTTCTTTTCTTTTTTAAAGATTTATTTATTTATTATGTACACAGTGTTCAGCCTCTATGCCTG
>LOEQ01005631.1:75434-89612 GCA_001685075.1 Bramus lutescens
AGATAGATAGATAGATAGATAGATAGATAGATAGATAGATAGATAGATTAAATGAATGAGAATTCTACAAATCCATGTTAACAAATTCCAAATTAGAGAACTCACCTGTGGCTGGGTGCCTGGTAGCTAGCTATAGCAGCAGGACCATCAGGTTGTTTGTTCATATCTCAGTGGAACAGGAGCATAGACAAGATAGGAAACTAAGCTGGGAGCCTCAAGGCCCACCCCCCAGGGACCTACTTTCTGCAGCCAGACCTCACTTCTCAAAGGTTCCGCAATCTCCCCAAATATTTCCACCACCTGGGAGACTGAGTTTAAACACTTGAGGCCATTTTACCTCATCGTAAGAGGCTGATCCATAGTTGTGCCACCTCAGAAGCTAGTGACACATAAAAGTATCTCAGGATATACAGACCTCCACAGAGCTGCCTTCCTTCATCCAGAGACAGTGAGCCGTGCATCCTGGGCTCCACTCCGCCGACAGCACGTCTTTAGTGCTTCACATTATGCTCCCTGCAGATAAACACAGTGATGCTTAGTTACTTAAATGGTTGGTTTCAAAGCTACTGTTATGTCAAACACTTACTGTGAAACTGTTATTCAAGTACTGGGGCAATAGAATTCTTACTCAGAGCAACTCAAACTCAGATAAAGGGTAACTGGGAACAACTCATGATGAAGTTGCAGCCACAGCGATGCAGGAGGAAACCGCAGAAGGAAGAAGCCATTCAAAGGTGCCCGGGGCTCCGGTTCTTTGTGAGGGGATGAGAGGATCAAAAAAGGGAGACTAAGTGCCTGTGTTTTTTGGATGCTTCATGTCTTTCCTGTTGTGTAGAAAAAGTAACTAAAATGAGAAAGGGTTTACTTTAGCTCACAGTAGCAGTGGGAGCTCGAAACAGTGGGTCACATCACATTCAAAAATCAGAAACCAGAAGGGATGAACACACGCTATTCTGTTTCTCCTCTCCACTTACTCAGTCTAGGACTGTCTTTTCTCTGCCTTGGGATGGTCCTGTCCACAATTAGGATGGATTTTCCCACATCAATTAACAATTTACTCAAGCTGATAGTGAACACTGCCATCATGCCCTGTAATGCCACTGGTGGGACAGGACACCACTGGGTAAGGAAGAAGCCTGGAGCAAGCGCTTCCTGCATCCTTTCCAGAGGCCACGATGGAGAACCAGGAGGTAAAGAGGCATCGCCAATCCTCTTCACACGGCTTCAATCTTGACAGTTTGTGGGTTTCTTTTGAAGGGTAAACATTTTTATAAAAAAATACTATAAGATTCTTCTAGTTATTCTGAAGGATTTTGTAGTTGTGAAAGTCCTAATTTTTACCAAAAAGAAGTGGGAGGGAGGATCTTTGAAATTCTAAACCTATAGGAGACAATGTACCTGTACTGGCTAAGGAAAGATATCTCTATCAACTAATTAGTAAACAAAAGTATTAAAATACACACCAATTTATTATATAATATATCATAGCTATATATTACATAATAAATGTATTATATATAGTAGGGTGTTATTGCAAATCAAATGAAAAATGTTGGCATGTTCAATATAGGGCATTGGAGCCAGAGGGGTAATAGTTTAAGTGTTCAAGGTAAAGTCCTAAATATAGGCAAAATTTTTAATTGTTATAAAAAATGAGAGCAAATGTGCATCTCTCCATTGATAGTCTTCCACTTCAAAACAAAACAAAAAAACAGCTTTTGTGACCGAGGCTAAGAGCAACTCATGTCTATATTAACATAAACATTTAGGCAGCCGTGTAACAGCATGACCATTTAGCAAAATAATAATGGCGTACTTTACTCTAGGGCCTATGACCTCCCCAGCCATCGACTTTTGACTAGGATTGCAGTGACAAGCATGAAGTTCCCTCTTATGGATCAAGCCTCAGATTCAATCAGAAATTGGTTTGTTATCTCATAACAGTCATGCCACCATTACACCATGTCTTAGTTATGTTCTGTCACTGTGAAGAGACACCATGAACATGGCAACTCTTATGAAGGAAAGCATTTAATTGGGGCTTGCTTACAGTTCAGAACTTTAGTCCATTATTCTTGTGGTGGGGAGTACGGTGGCACACAGACAGACATAGTTGCTGAGAGTTCTACATCTGGATCGGCAGGCCCCAGGAAGGAGACACTGGCCCTGGCTTGAGCATCTGAGACCTCAAAGCCTACTCCCAGTGACACATTACCTCCAACAAAGCCACACCTTCTAATAGTGCCATTCCGTGATGACCACACATTCAAATCTATGAGTCTATGGAGGCCATTCTTATTCAAACGTCCATATTCCAATCCCTGGTCACCATAGGCTTGTAGCTATATCATAAAGCAAAAATATATTCAGTCTAACTTCAAAAGTTCCATAGCCTGTAATAGTCTCACCACTATTTAAAAGTCCAAAGTTCAATGTCTCTTCTAAGACTCATGTAGTCTCTTAACTATAACCCCCTGTAAAATCAAAATAAAAAATCAGATTACATACTACCACCACCCAGGATATATATTGCCATTCCAAAAGGGATGGAAGAGAGTATAGTGAGGAATGTGGACCAAAGCTCCTTGCTGAAGGATTCCCACAGCACCCCTCTGTGCTGCCATGTGACTTTTCAGATTGTTTCTTCTACATTTATGAAGAATGGCATTTTAATTGGGATTGCACTGAATCTACAGTTTGCTTGATAGGATGGTCATTTTGAAAATGAAGCTGATGAGACACCAACATCAGAAATTACAAAGGCAAGTCTTAATAATTATCTCTTAACTATTAATAAAAAGTAAATATGCCACATAAAAACATTAAAAGATTGAAAGACCAAGCAAGATACAGATTTGGGACAATACAGGATTGATAGCCTTGACTGACTGGTCAAGAACTATTTTTACTATAAATAAAAGGAAAAGCATAAAATGATATAATATTAATTATATTTATCTTTTAATTATATTTTATAAAGAAATTTTACATGGTTGATAAATATACAAAAGAAAGCTAACTGCTTAGGAAAAAGAAATGCAGATGTGGGTCTAGAAATGTCTGCTATATGTAACCATTAAAAGTTATTTGGAAAAAAATTATCTAAAATCCATTGTTTTGGAAGGAAAATGATAAGTTTTGGAAAATCCATTTATTTCGACATAAGAGAAATAAGACAGGAGAAACATGTATATTCATATATATGAATTGAAAAATGTGGAAGGATTTCTATACTGAAAATCCTGTAGTGAGTGTGTTTGAGCAGTGAGATTATGGCCACCTTAGGTTGTTTGTTGTTTTACTCGAGTTTAGATGATACTGTGCAGCTCTGCGAAGCCTGGTATGTCACATCAGACTTTAGACTGTAGATTAACTGTTCTGACACACTTAAACCTCTCCATAACTGACAGGGACTTTGTCATCTCTTTAAACAGATAAAAATCTAAATCAGAGTTTGGGCAGTCTAACCCAATATTAGTCAATGAGTAGTGTCATGAGGTCCTGCCAACTACAAATAACCCATGTCTTTTTTTTTTTTTAGTAGGTGTAGTGGAGCTTTACTTTTTATATCCAATAAAATCTTTTCATCCCAGCAGACCAGGGTTCCTGGAGCCTTGGCATGTGAATCATAGCTCAGGTCTGAGGTTATTCAGGAGACACATTTCTGAGACAGCACCCTTTGTGCTTGGAAAGGAGTTTCATGTCTGCCTTGTGAGTGTGTTTGTAACTTTCCCTGTACAATCACTCCCTTCCTTGTTGATTTCCTTCTTTGACTGATTTCATTCCTTGTAGACAGTTCTTCAAGAAGCGACTAGGCCAAAGCCTCCACCCCTTCATTTTGCAGCTGGTCCTTCCTGGGCCCTGTGCCTGCCATGCCTCCATTAATCTTCCTCCTTCCTGGACACTGATCCCCATGGACCACAAGGGCAGCTAACATTAGACTCACCCCAGGCAGAGCTTCAGATAGTTCTGGGTCCCCTTCCTGCGCTCATACCATAGTGATTTTGCTTTATCACGTGCCATGATCTATTCCCATCTGAGCAACATCTGTTGACTTAGCAGCTGGCTCAGCAGAGCCAAGCTCTCTCTCTGCCCTTTGCTTCCCCGGTCTCACAGAGTGGCAGCCATGGTGCATCATCTGATCAGAACCCTTCTTGTACTGCTGTTCAGTCACAAAGAGGCCAAGCTTCCCCAGCTAGTGACTGAATAATGCAGAAGGTTGGTGCTGGCCCATCATAAGTGGGCTGCAGGACTCTAAACTGCAGCTTCGCATTTTCGGTTTCATTTCTGTGGCTGCCAATGCAAATGACCACAGACATGGTGGACTGAAACAATAGGAGTATATTCTCTCACAGCTTTGAGACCATGAGTGTGAACTTGAAATTCCGGCAGGCATAACTGCATCCCAAGGCTTTGAGGGAAAACCCAGTTTACGTTTTTCTTCTAGTAGCTGGTGTCTTCCAGCAGTCCTTGTTGATCTTTAACTTGTAGATTCATAATCGCCTTCATATTTCACACACACACACACACACACACACACTCACTCACTCTGGGGAGTGGGGACTTAAGTGCATCTTACTACAAAGACACTTGCCATTTGACTTAGAGCTCAGGTAGATGATCCAAAATTATTTCATCCTGAGACCTTAGACTAAATGTGCAAAGACTTATTTTCCAAACAAGATCATATTCACAGGTCTTAGATAAATGTGTATGGGGCAAGGCAGAGGTGAGAGCATCCTATCTATGTTCAGAGACTTCAGGACAACCTGGCCAAAACTTTTCCAGAGATACACTATGATCAGAGACCTTCTTGGCTAATCATTGTTCTCCCTTGTCTCACATGTGGTAGGCCTGCATGGTTCCAAAGGTTCTACCAGCCTAATCTTACTCCTTTTATTCTTTGTATTTTCTTTAATTAATCTCTGCATGTCTATGTCCATCTTGGTGACTGCTCTTTGGGATTCCTGGAACATACAATATCTATACATGATTAATCTCTGCTTCTTGTTGAACATCAATGCTCACCTTTCTTCTTTTCACCCTTCAGTACAGGAGGACACAGGGGTTGCTGTAGGCACTGACCAGGTTTCGGTCAACTAGGGGAAGAGGAGACAGCAATTGAGGAACTGCCCCAAGCAGATTGACAATGACTGATGTGAAAAGGCCCAGCCTACTATGAATGCTATGAATGGTGCCAACCCTGGGACAAGTAGACCTGAATTATAAAAAACAAAACAAAAAAACCAAAACACTAAGCAGGCCACAGGAAGTAAACAGTAAACAGCCATTAAACAACATTCAACTTCAGTTCCTGCCTTCAGTTTCCTGACCTGAGTTCCTTCCCTACCTCCCATCAGTTACATGGAAATGTAAGATGGTCTTTCCTCCCCAAGTTGCTGTTGGTCAGTGTTTTATCACAACAACAAAGACACAAACCAAAACAATACATTTTTGGTGTCATTGTTCCCTTTTTTTGGTGGTTGCCTAGGACAGACTTTCTCGGCATTTTTTCCAGTCTTCAATGCATTGCCAGATTGCTTTACAAAACCAGACTGATGTACTCAATCTAGTTCACTAGCCAAACCCTCCTCTTCTTCCCTCCCTTGAGGAAGGACATCATCAGGTGACTTGGAGAATCTGTAGCTACTGCATCCCAGATGTCAGTAATATGTAAGCTAGTACCGCTTTCTTCTTACTAGTACCACTTCATTCTTAATTTCGTCTCGTGTATAAGTGTTGCAACATCGTAGTTAATACATATACACACAAAGATTGACAGCCTACAAATGTGTCCATCTGAGGAGTGCAAAGAATAGAATCATGCTTTATGAATGGAATCACAAACCATTTTGCAACCACAGTAATAAATGCAGTTCGGAAAATATTAATGCACTTCAGTTGGTAATTGCATTTGCCATTATTAAGTGCTCAGTAATATAGTACTTAGCTATTCTAAAGTCACTCAGATATGCTAAACAATTACACATGAATCTAGGGGAATTGCTGTATTTAGCTTTCCTCAATTATAGAACTGTGTATTGTATTAAGGTATTTTCTATATTAAGTTCTTGAAACAAGATCATCTTATTCTTTTTTGAAAAATTAATAATTTTGATTGACAAATCAGAACTGCATACTTTTATGGGATACAGTGTCATGTTTTGATATATGTAAACAATGTACGATGAGTAAATCAAGGTAATTAGCCTATCTATCATCTCCCTTACCTATCATTTTTATGGTGAGAATTTTTAATATGCTTTCTTATTTTGAAATATATAACATTGCTATTGCCTATCATTGCCCTGCCCTGCAATCTTTCAAAACCTCTTCCTCTGGTTCATCTGAAATTTTGTTGCCTTAGTCAGTAACTTGCCATTCACTCCATCCCAAACACTCTTCTGTGAGCTTGAGTTTGTTAAAGTCCACATGTAAGTAAGATTGTTCAGCATTTGCTTTTGTGCCTTGCCTGTGTCGCTAACATAATGCCTTTAGGCTTCGAATTTATTCCTTTATAAAGGCAGAATATTATTCCAATGTGTGTAAGACACTATGTTTGTTACATTGTTTATCCTTCCATTCCTTGATGCATATTTAGGTTAATCCCATAGCTTTGCTATTGTGAATAATTTTGTAAGGATTGTGAGAATGCAATAGTTACTTTACTATATTTGATTTCAGGGGTGTTTCTGTGTGTGTGTGTGCGTGTGTGTGTGTGTGTGACAGGAATGCATTTGGAGGTCCCATTGTCAGGTTTCTGGGTAGCCTCTCTTTTCCATAATGGCTGTACTGAAAAACATTCACACCAAAGATGCATGAGTTCATTTTCTCTGCATCTTCCCTAATACTTCCTACCACTCCTCTTTTTAAATATAAAAACACCCTACTGGATGTAAAGAATCATCTCATTGCAGTGAATTCCCTTTCCCTAATGATTAGCCAGGACCCTTTCATATTAAAACCTCCTTAGCTGCGTGGTCTGCGCTGTTTCCTTCCTTCTCTTAGCCATCCACCTCTTCACTTTGTTGGCTCCTTAGTTGCCCACAGCTCTTTTCAGTTAGACATGGTCTGGTTGCTCTAGTCCTGATTCTCTTTTGCCTATGCTTTATTTTTCTTGTGTTATTGTTCCAGGGTCTTGTTATGTAGGGCAGGCTGACCTAGAACTTATGATCACCCTGCCCTTGCCTCTCAAGTGTCACTCTGTGGGAATGTGCCCCAATATCCCACATCCACACCCATGGTGGAGAGACCACCTTTTCAACAATGTGTTCTTGTGCCTCTGTCAGAAACTCAATAGACTGTGAATGTGTGGATTTATGTCTCACCCTTTCAACCGAACATTCCTGGTCAATGTGCCTGCTTTGAAGACAATGTTAGGCTGCTTTGATTCTTATCACTTTATGTTTTGAAATCAGGAAGTGTGGGGCTTCCATCTTTGTTCCTTTTGCTTAAGATCAGTTTAGTCATTGAGGGTATTTTATGGTTCCTCAGGAATTTAAGAGGTGGATTTCACAATTCTATTAAATATATCACTGAGAAACCAGTTTTCATTTGCTGTACACTTATAGTCCCCACACTCAGGAGGTAAAGGCAGGAGAGCCAGAAGTTCGGACTCACCTTCATAGTGAATTCAAGGCTGGTCTGAGCTTCCTGAGACCCTTGCCTCAAAAAATAAACAAACCTAATCACATTTTGATCCATATCATACTGTACTTGAAGGTCCCTTTGAGTAGTGTAGCCATTGTCATAATAGTGACCCTTCCAATCCATGATATAGGGCAGTTTTCCATTTATTTGTGTTTTCTTCAGTTTCTCTCATCAGTGTTTTATAGTACTCGCTTATAGTGTAGTTTTCTTGGTTGAACTCAGCCCTGAGTCTTGAGTTTTCTATTATACAGATGATTGCTTCCTTAATTGAAAAGAGTCTCTTCATATCCCTTTTTAAAGGTATTTGTCTACTTTCTACCCACTTACACCCAAAGCAGCTTTGCCACTGTCCTTTTGTGCTTGCTTAGGTGGTGTGTAGGACCTTTTCTTATGTGCATTGCTGCTTTGGCGGTCTGATAGCCTTGCTTGGTTGTGCATTTTGAAGCTTTTCTTTTACACTGGGTGCAGCTATAGGCTTTGCCATAGTTTTACCAAGTGTCTTGTCCTACTATTAGCTGGCCTCTGAACTCTCACTTTGTTTTGTGATTTCACTGTCAACTTTGTTTTTGTAATTTGTACCTTTTAACTTATTGTAGCTACAGTTGCTTTTAGAAGTGTTGTTTCTTAACCTTCAAGGCTGAGTTGAAAACCGCTCTATACATCAGCCATACAGTATTAGGGCTTTCAAGCATGACTGTCTTTGCTTGTGCCATGTGGGTTTTTATGTTTACTTCTTGTTGCCATAAGTGAATAGTCTTCCACTTCAGCCTGAAAAACTCCCCTTAGTAATTCTTGTGAAGCAGGCATAGTGCTGGTGATTGTAAGTCTTAATTGTCAGCTCGGCAGGATCTAAATTATCCAGGAGACCAGGACTCCAGGAACAGTGGTGGTGGTGGTGGAGGTGGTGGAGGTGGTGGTGGTTATGGTGGTAGTGGTGGATGGTGGTGGATAGTGGTGATGGTGGATGGTGATGGTGGTGGTGGTGGTGGTGGTGGTGATGGTGGAGGCAGTGATGGTGGTGGTGGTAGTGATGGTGGTGGTGGTGGATGGTGGTGGTGGAGGTGGTGGTGGTGATGGTGGTGGTGGATGGTGGTTTATGGTGGTGATGGTGGATGGTGGTGGCGGTGACAGCGATGGTGGATGATAGTGGTGGTGGTAGATGGTGGTGGTGGTGGTGGCGGAGGTAGTGGTTGTGATGGTGGTGGTGGTGGAGGTGGTGGTGGCGGTGGCAGTGATGGTGGATGATGGTGGTGGTAGTGGTGGATGGTGGTGGTGATTGGTGGTGGTGGTGGATGGTGGTGGTGATTGGTGGTGGTGGTGGATGGAGGTGGTAGTGGTGGTGGTGATGGTAATGGTAGTAATTAGCTTCTCTGACTGTACCTGTGATTAGGACTGAAGAGCAACGAGAAAGTGAGCTAACATGTATGTGTTCACTGCTCTCTGCTTCCATTTATAGATGTGATACGACCAGCTGCTTTAAGCTCTTTATTTCCTTTCCATGATGGATCCTAAAACTAAGCATCAGAATAAGCTTCCTGTCCTTCCCATCGCCTTCCTCTGGGCATCTCATCAAAGCAACTAGAAGAGAAACTAGAACAGTGTGCTGAACGTCCTTAGATTTTGTTTGTCTGGGGAAGTTTTACTTTTCTTATTTCTGAAGGATGGTTTTGCTGGGAAGCCTTGATAGGTGTCTTGTTTCCCTTCAGAACTTTGCATGTCTTGCCCTAGCATCTCCTTACAAATTTTCAGTTGAGAAGTCCACCGAGTCGTGCTGGAACTGCCTTGAGATGAAGTCCACCGAGTCGTGCTGGAACTGCCTTGAATGTGATAGTTCTTGTTGCTTTGCTTTTTGTGTTTTTTAGCACTTGGTTGTGATGTGCTGTGGTGAAGCTCTCTTTGAACTGGGTTTGACTGCTGACCTCTGAAGACAACCTCTGGTTGTTTTCCTCTCATGATCTGGGGAAATGTCCAGTCCTTATGGCTTTAAATGTGACTTCTAACCCTTTGCCCACCTTTCCCTTCCTTATGTGAAGACTTGCTCAGTTGATACTGCCCTGTAACAATCCTTTTCCATTCCTTTTCCTTCTGTGTCTCTGGTCCAGAGTTTTCATGGTTCCTTCTTTTTTTCCCCTCAAATACCTTACATATGAGAAGATGATAATCTCTTCCAGTCTTTTCAAGTATTGTTCAGAGAAAATAGACTTTTGATACTTACTCCTGCCTGGGGGAGCTGCTGGTGAACAAGCAAACCTTGGGGTTGAGCTCTACTGCTGTGCTGGATTGCTGCCTGTGCTTTCAGGTCACATGGGGATAACTGGCTCTTCTCCATCACCTGCTGAGACAGTCCCGACATTGACATCAGTCAGATGACATTGCTGACTGAACTTTGTGATTGCCTCTGACCAGGAGAGTTTCCATCATCTTCCTTATATGGGAAGCATGGTCTTAGAAATCTGCAGTTGGCGAGGGCTGTGTGATTGGCCTTGAGGTTGTGTAAGGTTTCTGTGGTTGCTTCTTGACAAGTGGAATAGGCACAGTTAGACACAGTGTTCCAAGGATATGTGCCAAATAGGGTTTGCATCTTGGTCTAGAGTATTCTTAAGCAAGACACCAAATTTGATTGGGCTTCAGTGAAAGTGGGGCTGGTGGCATTTTCTATGCCTAATCTCCAGTCTGCAGTTGCTTCCTGAAAAGAGACACCAAGAATACCAGGACTTGGGTAACCTGTGGGTAGGTCCAGTGACCTCTGTGTGGATAATTGTTGATTTGTAGTTGCTTTCTGGCTTCAGCAAGACTTATCGCATGCATTGGATCTTTGTTGAATCCCATCTGCATGAATGTTAGAGCCGTACACCCTTGCCTCTTGTAATTTCTGACCTATTGTTACATCTTGATGCAAAAAAGACTTCATAAGAGTGACCCAACCATAGAGAAAGCTGGCTAGAATGGAGCCTAGAAGTTCCATTGAGTGGATTTCTAGAGCACAATGCGATCATGTAGGCCCATATTTCTATATGGTGTGGCAGCCAGGCTCTGAAGCCATAGGCCCCACCTGAGGTGGTCACGTAGCCCTGCAGACAGGCTGTCATTGCCCTAACAAAGGGTCAGGATGTTGTTACTCCTTTCTTTGTAGTTTAGAGGGTGCCTTATAGAGATGCTGATTCAAGCCTACATGACAGCTAGCTTATACAGCAGACAGGTAGATGCAGACGTGACAAAATGCCATTCAGCTGATTACCTAGGAGACAGAATGCTGGTATATTTCCCGCTCAGTTTATGTTTTGGTATAAAAGCTGTTTGGAGAATAAACAAGAGGAATTCTTCAGGATGTGAACTCAGGACTTCATGAGGGACCACTGAGAATCTCCCTCCCAATAAAGCCATGTGAGTTGTATCTTTATTCCTGCACCTCCACGCTGGTCCAGAGAGAGTTTATGTTGGGTCTGGTCGAGAGAAATAATTGAGGGTCCGGGCTAGCACTGGACCTCGACACTATTGGCTAGTTTCCCTCACACAGCAGCACCATTGGCTAGGATGCAGAGTAACTACCAAGATCTGCACACTCATTCATGTGAGATCTGCCTTCACTGTCTATTTCTAATTGCTCTTGGGTGGTTGAACCCTTCCAGGATTCCAAAAAATGTTTAATGGTATGAGATAGAAGTGGACTCATGTGAAAGTTCCATTGTGGCAAACGGTGGGGCAGCTGAGTGTCTGCCTCCAGCTCCCTTTTCCTTGGCAGGAGCTATGTCCAGGAGAATCCTCTGCTTCACGGAGGGGTGGAGTGTTCAGAGAGAACTGTTCTTGCTATCGTCTGAGCACAGCCTATCTCTCCTGCAGTTTAAAGGGCAGTTTGGCTTCATTCTGAGTCTGGGATATTCTGAGTTATATTTCTGCCTACAGATAGTTGCCAGTTGGATTTCTGAGGGGAGAGGGGGCTGGAGCCAGGAATCTTCTATTCTTTTGTACCACTGACATCATTCTCCTTGTTGACGGGGATTTTAGAATATAGAAAACAGTTCTTATATTACAAAGCTGTAATACAACAAGTCTCAGGAAAGTTATATTCAAATTACTTCCCTTCCCCTATTCCCCACTTAAAAAAAAATTCCTGAGCTTATTTTAAGGGGAAAAGTTGAGGTGTTTAAATCTAAGATGTTTTTCATTGTTTACAATTTTTTTTACAATTTATTTATTAAGCATACAATGTACTGCTGGCAAGGAAGGCACCAGGTCTCATTACATTACAGATGGTCATGAGCCACCATGTGGTTGCTGGGAATCGAACTTGGGACCTCTGGAAGAACAGCTAGTGCCCTTACCTTCTGAGCCATCTCTCCTGCCCCCTACAATATTTTTTTTGACTCTGAAGAGATGCTGTGCAGGTAACATGCTTACCTTGTGAAGGTCTGAGTTTGAGGTCCAGGAACCCACATACAGCTGGTCATGATAGCACATGTCTGCAATGCTTGTTCCTATGGTGACATGGGAGGCAGAGACTGAAGAATCTGGAAGCTCACAGGGGAGCTAGCCTGGCATATGCTGCAGCAAATCCTCAAACAAACAGAGAGCAAGGACTGGTACCCAAGGTGTTCTTCTATTCTCCACACATGCACAGTGGCATGTATATATCNATATATCCACATGCACTTATAAATGTACATGTCACACGTTATAGGATATTTGTGTGCTGTGAAGCGGTATTGCTGTGATTGGTGTAATGAAAAACTGAACAACAAATATCTAGGCAGGAGAGATAGGTGGGACCTCTGGGCAAAGGAGAAGGATAATTGAGACACAATGGAGACACAGGAAAAGTTGGACGCACAGAATGGGAGAGAGGAAGAAAACACATGGTAGAACATAGATTAATAAGAATAAGAGTTAATTTAAGTTATAAGAGCTAGTGGGACAAGCCTAAGTTAAGGCTAAATTTTCATAATTAATAATAAGCCTCCCTGTCATTATTTGGGAGGTGGAGATTCAAAGAAAATCCAACTACAGTCACACACACAATTTATCTTTTTTTTTTTTCAATTTAAGGCAGCCTAGGTTTGAATACTCCTAAGTTACAGTGGCCATAGGTTTTGTGGTGCCAATGCTACACTCAGACCGCTTATCGATCCCTGTTGGATCATATTAACAAATGTCACTCAAGCTATTATAAAACTACTTGATATCTAAAAAAAAATTAAACACTATCCCATGTGCCTGAAGTTTTGATGTGTAGAGACACATGTTTAGCTCAGGTCTGGGAGCAGTGTACCTCAAACACATTTCAAACCTTAGTGTACTGAGAGCCCTAACAGAGTGCTTTCCATTAAAGCGACCTCTTTGGCTGAAAAGATATGTCCCTGTTCATACCAATCACAAGACAGAAATTAGGAAGTTAAAAGGTTAGGAGCCAGTGGATTCCATTTACCATCCCTAGACTGAGTCGAAAATAAACTTCCTCTCAGTCAGTTGCACTGCTACAAAGTTTTGGTTGGATCACAGAAGTACCCAGAGAGACCAAATGTCAGCGGAAGGCAGCAAATTCTCTACCTGTTCAACAGACATGGCGCTCCAAGCAGTACTCAAGTAGGGTGACTAATTGCCCAGGTTAGTGGGGCTAAGGCGCGGTTTACCACAGAAACCAGGACCCACTGATAACGATCTCAGTTCTCTGATCCCTGGAGTCCACCGCTGCTTTTTCAGAAGTCGATGTTAGGCAGAATTACCAAGGGATATTTAGGCTTCCCTGGAATCGTTGCAAACTTCCATGACGACTGATGACGCTCAGTTTCCAAACACCAGGGAAGAAAATTTTGGTTCATCACTCATTCCTAGAGTCCAAGCATGTGGGGTGGCACTCACCATCCTTTCAGAGGTCTGTTCTCCCTGTCTGTCTTTCTCACTCGTCTGCCACCTGTAGTACGGGTACACTGGATAAACGGGGCGCTGAGGAGTCAACCCCTGGGGTTACGGAACTAGAACTGCTTGGTCCTGGGCCTCTTGCCCAGGTAACTCAGCACACATTTCTTCAGTCTTTGTTATGCAGGAACTACTATTCAGCTCCCTCCAGACACTGCAGTGAACAAGGGAAGCAACAGGGAACTATGTTCAGCAAGCTTATGTTTAAAGAAAGGGGAAAGGCCAGTGAAAGACACTTCGGGCTCTGTGACATGGCCAGCTTTTGCTTTGAAGGAACAAATAGAAATGTCTAATACAGAGCTTCTTATACTTAAAATGCATAGGAACTGCCTGGGGGTTTTACTAAATTACAAATTTTGATTCAGTGGATCTGGAAGGCGGCTTCTGGGTGATGCTAATACCTTGGTCTATAGATCACACTTGATTATCAAGTTTTGTACAGACACAAAGAGTTACACTTGAAGGCAAAGCTCTAACATCGACCCTGCTTAGGGAAGACAGACTCAGCATAGTCATGGTTTGAGGTCTGCAAGAGAATCCTTGTTTTCAGAAGAGACTCAACTTACCCCCACCCCACCCCCACCCCCAAGCTCCTAACTTTTGCCTGGCCATCTT
>LOEQ01005631.1:105845-116172 GCA_001685075.1 Bramus lutescens
AGGGGAGGAGGTGGAAATTTTTAATAAATAAAAAAGAGTTAATATTCATATATAAACAATTGCCTACAATTTGTCTTTCTGGGTTTGGTATACCTCACTCAAGATGATTTTTTAAGTTCCATCTATTTACCAGCAAACTTCACTTTTCTTAATGGCTGAGTGATACTCTGTTGTGTAAACAACATTTTTTCATGTGTTCTATTGTAGAGGGGCATCTAGTTTGTGGCTATTGTGACTAGAACGACAGTGAACGTGACTGTATAATATCTCTGTGGTAGGCTGAAGCCTCCTTTGGGTGTCTGTTCAGGAGTGGTTATAGCTGGATCCTGGGGCAGATCCATTCCAATCTTCCCGAAGAACAGCCACACGGATCTCCATAGTTACTGGACAAGTTTGCACTTCCATCAGCGATGAATAAGTGGTGTCCTTACTGCACATGCTCACCAGCCTGAGCTGTCAATTGTTCTATTGATCTTAGCCATTCTGACTGGTTTAAAAGAATATCTCAAAGTAGTTTTGATTTGCATTTTCCTAAAGACTAATGATGTTGAAAACTCTTTAAGTATTTCTTGGCCATTTAATTTCTTCTTTTGAGAATTCTGTTTAGATCTGCACCCCATTTTTAATTGAAGTATTTGTTTTCTTGATTTCTAGTTTTTAGAGTTCCTTAAGAATGATGGATATTAGCCCTCTATCTGATGTGTAGTTGGTAAAATCTTTTCCAGCCTTGCATGTATGATAATATGATGATATCATCTGCCATGCAGAAGTTCCCAGTTTATGAGGTCCCTTTTATTGTTAATCTTACTTCTTGAGCTAAAGGTATTCTGTTCAGAAAGTCTATTCCTGTTCTAATAAGCTAAAGGCTATTTCCCACTATTTCTTCTATCAGGCTCATTGTGCCTGGTTCTATGTTGAGGTCTTGGATCCATCTGGACTTGAGATTTGTGGAGGGCGGTAAGCTTCTATTTGAATTCTTTTACATGCAGCATCCAGTTTGACCAGAACCATTTATTGAAGTACTATCTTTTCTCCTGTGTGTAATTCTGGCTTCTTTATCAAAAATAAGATGTTCATACATGTGTAAACTTATGTAGTTGTTTTTTGCATCTTTAAGGGCCCAACACCCAGCTCCCAAATAAATACACAGAGACTTATTCTTACTTATGAATGCCCAGTCTTACCTTGGCTTCTTTCTAGCCAGCTTTTCTAACTTAAATTATCTCGATTCTTTTTAACTGCACTTTGCCTCTGGGCTTTTTTTTAACCTTTATTCATTCTATAGGTCTTCCCTTCTTACTCTGTGGCTGGCTGTGTAGCAGGATGGCTGGCCACTGGTGTCTTCCTCTCCTCCTTTTCTTGTTCCTCCCTCTTCTCCCTTTTCCTCCTATTCATTCTCTCTGCCGGCAGCCCTACCCATCCCTCTATCCTGCCTAGCTATTGGTCATTCAGCTCCTTATTAGGCCACTCAGGTATTTTAGACAGGACAGTCACACAGCTTCATAGAGTTAAACAAATGCAACATAAAAGAATGCGACACATGTATACATCATTAAAAAATAATCCACAATATAAATGAATGTAACACATCTTAAACTAATATTCCACGAGAGATTTGTGTCTACGTCTGCAATCCAATGTCAGTGATCAATGTGTCCGTTACATGCCAATAGCATTCTGTTTTTATTACTATAGCTCTGTAGTGCAGGTTGAAATCGGGGATAGTGATGCTTCCAGCAGATTTAGCTGTTCTGGATTTTTGTGCTTTCATATGTCCTGAGAATTGTCCTTTCAAGCTCTGTGAAGAATTGTTTTGAAATTTTGATTTGCGCTGCATTGAAATTGTAGATTACTCTTAGTAGGATGGCCATTTTTGTTATATTAATCCTTCTAGCTAATGGTATGAAAGTTTTTTCCATCTTCTACGTTTTTTGTCAGCTGAGGATTTATTGGCACAAACGCAACCACATAAAAATTTAAGTTATGCAAAATACAGTCACTATGTACTCTTCCACCCCCCCAAGCTCAGACCCTGAGCCCCCTTCTGCGGAAGAGCCAGCCTGGCAGCACCTCAGTGCATTCGGTAGTCGGTGGAACAAGAGAACTCACATAGCTGTCTAGGTCAATAGTGAAGTTCAAGTCGCGATTGTTTTAGGCCTTGGGCTTCATGCCAAAGGTGCCAAAGATCTCCTTGCCAGTATTTCCTGTTTTGCAGTCCTCCATGTAGAACACAGTCGGCTTGCAGCGTGTATATGGGGACTCAGGACTGGTAGAAAAGCCCGTCCTCTTGTGGCATCGGTGGACTCGATGTTGAAGTAGGCCACCAACGCATGCACTTGTAGGCAGAAGGGAGAGGTGAAAGTCAGGTCCTCTACCTTGACTGTATAAATGTCCGCCTACTGTATGAGGTAGGCATTAGTGACCAGCTGCTTCAGGTCCACCACATCCACCAAGGGCTCCTTGATGGCCACGTCTTTGGCGCAGGACATATCGAAACCATATATTCGCTCAGCAGCGGATCTTGTAGTCTTTGTACTGTTGGTCCTCAATGGCTGTCACGTAAAGGGTGGCCCGGTCTGGGAAGATGAGGCCATCAGGTGCCAACCACTTGTCACGGGCATGCAGCATGCTGTTGAGCATGGACTCGTAGAAGAGACAGTAGCCCATTCACTCGCTGATGATGATGCCCACTTTCTCCAAGGGCAGCTCCACCTCCTCCACCTTGCCTTTGATGATGGTCACCACATGGGCTAACTTGTTGGCTTTGACAACCTTCACAGCACAATCAGAGATGCTTGAACATTCTATCCCAATGACCTTGCGGGCTGCTGTATTGGCCGCAAACATGCAGAGGATTATGGTCAGTACCTAAGCCCATGTCCAGCACTACCCTGTCTGTGAAGAGGTGCCAATTGTGAAAGATGGAGTTGCGGTACGTAAGAGTACGCACCTCATCCTTCAGCATCTCCTCATGGATGCCAAAGTGGGCATAGGAGTCAAAGTAGTAGTCTTTGGTTGTCATGTCCTTGGCATTGGGCTCCTCACTACTTTCGGCTTGACCACACAAAACCTCCCTGATGCAGTTCGCTGCCTGGGCTACCACCATCTTCACCCAAGTCCTCTCTTTCTATCTTCTAATATCTTTTCAGCTCTCTTTCTTTCTTGAAGTGTTATCACACAAGTAGTTCACTTGCTTAGTTACCCAAAAGACATTTTATGTTATTTGAGGTTATTGTGAAAGGTGATGTTTCCTTGATTTCTTTCTCAGTCCATTTGTCATTTATATATGGAAGGGGTACAGATTTTTGTGAGTTAATTTTGTATTCAGCTACTTAAAAGGTTTGTCAACTGTAGGAGTTTCCTAGTGGATCTTTCAGGATCACTTATATATACCAACATAGTAACTGAAAATAAGATACTTTGACTTCTTCCTTTACAATTTGTATTCCCTTGATCCTCTTCAGTTCTCTTATTTCTCTAGCTAAGACTTCAAGCACAGTATTGAGTAGGTATGGAGAGAGTGGGCAACCTTTTCTTGTTTCTCATTTTAATGAGATTGCTTTGAGTCTCTCTAAACTTAAAGTGATGTTGGCTGTATACTGCCTTTATTATGTTGAGGTATGTCTCTTATATTCTAATCTCTCCAGAACTTTTTATCATGAAGGGATGTTGGATTTTGACAAGAATCTTTTCTTCTGCACCTAATAAAGTGATTGTGTGTTTTTTTAGATTGTTTTTATGGTAGATTATATTTATCAGTTTACATATGTTGAACCATCTCTGTATCTCTGGGATGAGCTTACTTGATCACAGTAAATGATCTTTTTGATGTGTGCTTAGACTCACTTTACAAGTATTTTATTGGGTAATTTTGCATCTAGGATCATGAGGGAAATTAGTCTGCAATTCTCGTTTTTTGTTGGGACTTTATGTGGTTTGGGTATCAGAGTAACTGTGGCCCTATAAACTAATTGGGCAGTGTTCCCTCTATTTCTATTTTGGGGAATAATTTGTGGTGTATTGACATTAGCTCTTCTTTGAAAATCTGGTGGAATTCTGTACTAAAACCATATGGCCCTAGATTCTTAGATTTTTTTTTTTGGTTGGGAGACATTTAATGACTTATTTCACTAGTTGTTATGGGTCTGTTTAAATTGCTTATCTAACATTGATTTAGCTTTGGCAAGTAATATCTATGGAGAAAATTCTATACATTTATTTTAGATTTTTCAATTTGATAGAATACAGATTTTTTAAATTTGTCTTTATGATTCTCTGGATTTCCTTGGTGTCTGTTGCTGTGTCCCCCTTTTCATTTCTGATTTTGTTAATTTGAATAGTTTCTCTCTTTTAGTTAATTTCAGTAAGGGTTTGTTAATCTAATTGATTTTCTTAGAGAACCAACTTTATGTTTTATTGATTTCTTTGTATTTGTTGTTGTTTCTATTGTATTGATTTCAATAGTGAGTTTATCTCTTGCCTTCTGATCTTTGAGGTGTGATTTCCTCTTTTTGTTCCAGATGGTCTAGATATGCTGTTAAATTACTAGAATAAGATCTCTTCAAATTTTTTATATAGGTACTTAGTACTATAAACTTGCCTCTTAGAACTCCCTTTACTGTGTCCCATGAGAATGTATATGTTATATTTCCATTTTCATTCAATTCTATAGTCTTCAATTTCTTTCTTTACCCATTTTTCATTCAATAGTGAGTTGTTCAGTTTCTGTGTGATTGTAGGCTTTCTGTTGCTTCTGTTGCTGTTTATATACAGCTTTAATCTTTGATAGTCTGATAGGATTCAGGGAGTTATTTCAATTTTCTTGTATCTGTTGAGACTTGCTTTGTTTCTGAGTATGTGGTCACTTTTGGAGAAAGTTCCATGAAGTGCTGCAAAGAAGTTATTTTATTTTGTATTTGGGTGAATTGTTCTGTAAATACCTGTTAAGTCCATTTGGTCTATAGCTTCAGTTACCTCCAACATTTCTCTCTTTAGTTTCTGTCTGGATAACCTGTCTGTTGGCAAGAGGGGCATATTGAAGTCTCTTACCTCAGTATGTGAGGGTCAATAACCGATTTACGCTGTAATCATATTTTTTCACAAACTTGGTTGCCCTTGTATTTGTGCACAGATGTTAAGCACTGCAATGTCGTCTTCGTGGATTTTTTACTTGATGAATATGTAGTGTCCTTCCCTATCTCTTCCAAATGGTTTTGGTTGGAAGTTTGTTTTGTCAGATCTTAAAATGGCTACACAAGTTTGGTTCTTTGTTCTATTTCCTGGGAATAACTTTTCCCATCCTTTTAGCCTGAGGTGGTATCAATCCTTGATGTTAAGGTGTGTTTCCTAATACAACAGGATGGATTCTGTTTTTGCATCCACTCTGTTAGTCTGTGCCTTTTTCTTTGGAACTTGAGACCACTGGTGTTCAAAGATATAAATGAGCGGTGTTTTTTTTTTTAAATTCCCATTACTTTGTTACTAATGTGATGGTGGTGCATGCGTGTGTGTCTCCCTCTTTTGATTATTTCCTGTCTTTTGGATGATATAGTTAACCTCCTTAGGTTCTAGTTTGCCCTCTAGCCCCTTCCGTAGGGCTGGGTTTGGAGAAAGATATTGCTTAGTTTGGTTTTGTCATGGAATATCTTATTTCCTCCATCTATGGTAATTGAAAGTTTTCCTGGGTATAGTAGTTTGAACTGGTATCTGTGGTCTCTTAGCATCTACAGCACATGTGTCCAGGCCATCCTGGCTATTTGATCTTCTTCTCTAGCAGCATATTATTATATATTCTTTGTTCTGTATGTTTCATGTTTGGATTATTATGTGCCAATCTATTTGGTGCTCTGTATGCTTCTTGGACCTTGATAGGTGTCTCCTTCTTTGGGTTAGAAAAATTTTCTTCTATGATTTTATTGAAAATATTTTTGTAAGTTTTGACCTGGGTTTCTTCTCTCTCCTCCAATCCTATTGTTCTTATATTTGGTCTTTTAACTGAGCATTGAGTTTCCTGGATATTATGTGCCAGAAATTTTTTTTTTAAGATTTAACATTTTCGCTGACCAAAGTATCCAGTTCTTCTACCATGTCATCAATGAGATTCTTTCATCCATCTCTTATATTCTGTTGGTGAGGTTTGCCCCTGAGGTTCCTGGTCAAGTTCCTAAACTTTTATTTTACAGTTTTCCCCCATTTTGGGTTTTTAAAAATTGATTCTATTTCCACTTTTAGGTCTTGAAATTCATTCATTATATTCTTTTATCCCTTTATTTCCACTGTTTGTGTTTCCACAGATTTTTAAAAGGGATTTATTTCCTCTTTAAGGATCTCTATTGTGTTCAGAAAGAATATTTAAGGCCTTGCACATGCACATGTGTGTGTGAGAGAGAGAGAGGAGAGAGACAGAGACAGACACAGAGAGACAGACAGAGAGCCCCATGTAGGAATCCATTTTCTATGCCAATATTATAAAGTATTTCACCATATTCTTCTAACAGCTTCAGAGTCTCAGGTCTTACATCTTCCATCAATTCTGAGTTTATTTTTATGTAATTCTTTTGGAGAGAGGATAAGAATTACCATCAAACTTCAACCTTCTGCATGCACAGATTCCCCAGCATCATTTGTTGAAGAAACTAACACTTACAAATAAGGTTTTGACAGTTTCATTGCAGATCACTTGGTTAAAAATATGTCCTTCTATTTCTGGATCCTCTGATTTGCTCTGTTGATCTCCACATCTGGTTTTATGCCAATGCCATGCTGTGTTAGTTAGCACAGCTCAGTAGTGTGTTTTGAAATCAAGCTTTGTGATGTTTCCATGCTTGAGTTTTTGTTCATTTGCTTTGGTGATTTAGGGTTCTTTGTACTTCAGTAAGAACTTTAAGAATTTTAGGGTTTTTTGTTCCTCAAAGAACATCACTGGTGTTTGATGGAGACCATCATTGACTGCCGATTGTCTTTGGCATCATGGGCACTTGCCATTAATTCTTTCAATCCATTAACATGCATGTCTTTTTGTTTATTTATTGTGCTCTGTAATTTTCTTTGTCAATATTTTTTATTTTCCTATATAATATCTTATTATGTATTAGGCATGGGTTGTGACTATTATGCATGGGGTTGCCATAATTTCTTTCTTAGTGAATAAATTATTGGTATACAGAAGCTGTTGAATTTTGTATATTGATTTTATGTTCAGTAAGTTTACTGAATTACTTTAATAGCCTTTTGGCAGACCATATGTTTTTCTGTATATAGTCATAGCATATGTGATTAATGATAATTTTTCTTTCGTGTTTGTGTGCCTTTCATTTCTTTTTCAACTTCTCTGTCCTAAGTTTCTATTACAATACTGAACAAGAGTAAGCACATGCATGTTATCTTTGATGCCTTCTCAGGTTTTTCCCTGACTTAGTATGCTCTCTGAGAGCTTCTCATTGATAGTCTTTATTATATTGGTGTATGATCTTTTATACCTAGTCCTGTTGTGGCCTTTATCATAAATAAATGTTGAAGAATTTTTTAAAAATCTGTTTCTTTATCATGTGATTTTTGTCTTTAACTCCCTGTGTGTTTACTGACTTTTGCATTTTGAACTCTCCATCTCTGCAATGAATGGATATCATGCTCATGGTGTATGAGAATTTTTAATGTGCTATTAAATTCAATTTGCAAGTATTTTGAGGATTTTTTACAATTATGTTCATCATGAATATTAATCCAATATTTTATTGTTTGTCTTTGTCAGGTTTTGGTAGCAGAACAATGCTGGCCTAGTAGAATGGAAGAATCTCCTCTCTTTCAATTGTATGGAACTGTTTGAGAATCCTACATGTCTTTTTTGTTGTTGTTTTGTTTTGTGAGACAGGGTTTCTCTGTGTAGCCCTGACTGTCCTGGAATTACTTTGTAGACGAGGTTGCCCTAGAACTCACAGAGATCCACCTGCCTCTACCTTCCTAGTGTTGGGATTAAAGGCATGTACCACCATGCTTGGCCAACATATCTTTTAACTCCCAAATGTAGGACTTTCTAGGAAAGACAGGCCCTCTTCCTCTTGCCGCTAACTAAATGATAGAGCTCCAACTGATGCTACCGTGTGCTTATTATAAACTTTTAATGCCATACCTAAGAATAAACCAAGTACTAAATAAAGATTCCTCTTGCCCTTCCTTTCATGTGTGCCATGCTCTTTAGGACCCAGGTCAACTTAGCAGAGTGAAAACCCCTTTTTTTCCTCCACTCTACGCCTTTTTGCTTTGCTCTCTTTCTCTTATATAGCATTGACTCTTCTCATTGTTCTTGTCTACTGCTCTTAATTTTTTTGAGTCTCTTCTAGACCTAAATGTAGGCTGTGATGTACTGATTTCTCTTCAGATTCATCACATTTGCCAGTCAAATCCAAGAGGGTGCCATTTACTCATGAATACCAAGCTAGATTGCTAACTATAAAAAAAAAAGATGCTGAGAATGGAGATCATTTATATTTTTTGGCCCCCATTAGGAGCCGGACACTACAATGATGTGGGTCATGACTCCCAAGCAACTTCTTTTACAGTTTTGCCCCTTCATATACCCATCAGGTCCCAAGCTAGGACATACTCTTCTGACTTCAGAGAAGACATCTCAGAACTCCTGCTTGGAATCCTGGTGATTATTGTGTGTGTCATTCATCTGGCTTCAGTTCTTGAGTCCTTCTGACAAAGCTTCATTGGTGCAATGCCTGTGTAGGATGTGGACAAGGTCTGTTACTCTAGGCACCACTTTGTATTACATCTTCTCCCAACTTTGAGCAGGAAAATCAGCCTTCCTATATATGCCCTCATATACCCTTGATTCCTGCTGATTCCCTGTCTGCTTTCATCATTGTCTAGTCTAGATAGGCTCTGGCCTTTCCTCCCCGTCTTGCTCTTCTTCAGCTCCAGAGAGAGGCTTTACCTCTTGATGATCCCAGTCTCTCCTCTCGGCCAGGCTGCACCCATAAAACTAGCTACAGCCTAAAAGAGCAAGCACCCTAAAAACAAATCCAATTGTGACATCCTCCCATAACCAGAGCTGTGCAGGAGGTTTTTTGTTTTGCTTTTGTTCAGCTTGTTTTTATTTTATTTTTTTGTTTTGTTTTGTTTTGTTTTTTTGCATTAGTTAAGGAGCTTCTTCTGGGAAGTGTTGGGAAGGAAGTAGAAAAACAGTTTTTATGCTGGGATTAAGGCTCCATGGCGCTCCTCCACAGTAATTCAGAATGCACTAGTGCCACAGATAAGGTACTTCCTGCACACCTCACGGAAGAATTTTTAAACCTGAAGTGTGTGTTTGTTTTTAGAAAGGATCACAGTTACTATATACGAAAATATCTTATTTGTATCTTCCCAAAGATGGTTGAAGTGAGTGTAAAACACCCGGAAAACTATTTTTGTAAAATGATGGTCCTTTTTAGAAATGTTATATTTCCATGCTCAAAATAATTCCAGCTAAGAAAACTTCTTCCCAAGAGCCTCAATTTCTGTTTTATCAAAAGCATCAGCCATGTAGGGCCTTGGGCTTTTCCTGGTACTAAGAATATGGTCATACTAGTAGTTATTGAAAGTCTACTTACTGTCACGCGTACCTTGAGTGAGGGAGACAAGTGATGATTTTTTAGAAGAAGAGAGTAGCTGGGCTGCTTACTGTGCAAGCATGAAGTCTGGACTTCCATCACTGCACATTAAACCTCGGCGTCAGGGCTGGGCAAACAACTAAGTGATAAGACAGCTTGCAATGCAATCTGACTCTGAGACCTCAGTAATCAGTTACAAACTAGGCATGATTGCACGTTCCTGTAGGCCCACTGTTGGAGGGCAGAAACAGGCAAACCCTGGGAGTTCTCAGACAACCAGCTTAGTGGAAACAGTCTCAGGTTCAGTAACACACTTTGTCTCAAAACCAAACAAAATAGTGGAGCAGTATAGGAAGACACCCACCATCCTATATACACACACATGCATAATGAATGTGTGCCGTCAGTCCAGACTTTGTGAACCCAATGAAAAGGAGGCAAAGACAGGAAGATTTCCTAGGGCTTGCTTACCTGTCTAGCGGAGTGACCGAGATTCAGGTTCAGAGAAAGACTCAGAAAATAAAAGGGAGAGTGATGGAAAGGCTTAACAGTGACTTCCGGCTTCCACGTGGGGATGCACGCATATGTGCATTCAAGCTACAGACACACGAGTCTGGAGAAGTGATCCACACCTGTAATCCTAACACTTGTCACAGACACACGAGTCTGGAGCAGTGGTTCACACCTGTAATCCTAACACTTGTCACAGACACACGAGTCTGGAGCAGTGGTTC
>LOEQ01005631.1:132002-142751 GCA_001685075.1 Bramus lutescens
TACTCCAGCTGAGTAGGCATGCCTCCAGTTCACACTGGGTACTACAGCTGAGTATGCATGCCTGGTATTCACTAAAATGAACCTAGTCCTTCTTATGTAACTTGCTAAAATGGCAATTTTTTTCATTGTGGCGTCTATAGATAACATAAAACTCCCTGGGCTGTCTTGAGGTTTTCTGCACAGTAGGATTATGCACATTTGCAGTTTTGCACAACTATCGCCTACATCAATCTCCAAACATTCCCATCTCTCCTAATGGAAGCTTTGTATAGATTAGATACTACCTCCCATTCCCCAGCTCACAACCATCATTCTACTGTATGTCTCCATGCATTTGCCTATGCTAGGTATTTCATAGAGTGGAATCCTCCCATATGCGTAGATGCAACAATGCTTGTAATGTCTATCATTTTCCATCTTACTTAGCTCATACAGCCATGTCTTCCAGGTCCATCCATGTTTCAGCATGCATCGGAACTTCCATCCCATGTAAAGCTGAACACTAAATTGTACGCTCCATGTCCTGTTTATTTACCCTTCTATGGACACTTGGGTTCTTTCCCCTATCCCTCTACCATGAATGCGGCTGTGAACACAGACATTTAAATTATAATTTAGGGTTTCCCCAACAGCTGAGTACTGTGAACAGGAAGTCGGAGAGTCTGATAGGGAGGCCCAAGCTTTAGATGGGTTACTCTATTGATTTGATGTCAGAAACGGCATCATGTTGAACATTCATCAAAGTTCAGATAAGTGGAGTTCTGGTCATCAATTCTCCAGTCTCTGTAACACATCATGCTCGTTACCAGGAAAAGGGAATGTGAACAATGTAAAGAGACACTGTAGAAGTCTCACTTCAGCGCATATAGTAGAGATTGTAATCTCTTATAATAAGGATTAGTGTTTCATTTAAAAATAAGCTTCTAATCAAATCATGACACTTGATTTAGAGATGCAAAGGCTGAATGCATCTTCACAGAAAAGAAAATATTCCCAACATTCCTTTAGCTCCCTGAAGCTTCTCTACAGCAGCGCTACCTGGGCGTTTTCGGCAGCCTTGTGGTACTGAATGGGGCAGATTTTCTCTGGTTACCTTCTATAGCGTATTTACCCACCTTAGATCTGCCACCAGATCTGTGCCAAAATCTGGCGTGTTGTTAATGGGATGCAGTCTCACTGACAGCAACAACAGAATGGATTGCTGACCACATGATAAGATCAAGATGCAGATTTGAATTGGCTGTATTTATGTTCCAGATGCAAGATGATTATCTTACAGCAGAGGCAATGTGATTTAATACATAAGGCACAGGGCCAGAAATCAGGAAATCTGGATTTTATTCCTGGCTTTATCACTTAGGCCATGTACACATGAATGTAGTGTTTTGTAATTGCATTGTTCTTCTTGACCCTAAACGTCTTCCTCCTGCCACTAAAAGTGTATTAGTATGTTCAATCATGACACCATTGCCTCACCTCTTTTTCTTGTTTTTTGTCTTCCCTGTTTCTTAGTAAATGGCGGTACATTTTTATCACACAGCCAATGCATGAATACATTTTCACCTTTTCTAACAATCAGAAAATAAGTGTTGACTATCACGCTCCCATTTCCACAAATCTCCCCTCTTATCGCTAATCATGTTTCTCTGTCGAGTCTCATTCCTTTTTTCGTTACCCCCTTTTCTCAGTAGTTTCACCAGCTTGAGTTACACATTACAACTTTCCGCAAACAATAATCCTCTGAGCTATGCAATAACAAACAGAGACACATGTAACTGTGCTGTAGAACACAAAAGCGAACAAAGACACAGATGAGAAGACTGGAGGGGACGCAGATATCTGCAGGATAAGATTTCAATGAACTGAAACCTGCTCTCAGTTCTTCCTACCCCATTAAAAGGGTTACACAGCAACATACTTGTGATCCAGAAGCTTCCGTGATAATGAAATGCTTCTGCATCCCCACGATGGTAGTCTTCATGGCAAAGAGAGTCCAGTCCACTGCAATGCTCTTTCGGCTCATCTAAACCACTAGGAAAATCACCCCGGTGAACAGAGAAGGGGAATCTACAACTAGAATTGCCAAGAGTGCAGGGCCATGTAGTCACCATCCTTTACTTTGAAAAGAGCGGGTCACTGAAGAAGCCCAGCACCGGCCTAAAAAGAGCTAAGAACAGTCTTACTGCTTGGACAAAGCTTGGTGTTTTCCTAGGTCGTATTGTCAAACAAGCAGAGGAATACACTGGAGAATAGTTGCTTTGACCAAAATGTGCTGTTTGGAATTATATTTTTTGTTCCTTTCAAATTCCAGTAGTTATCCATGGAGTGACTGAGGGCACAGTTAGCACTCAGTAATGTTTTCAGCAATAAAATTTGTTGGCAAAAATAAAGATCCATGTTTCCTTGACCTGAATAGTGCTATAAAACACAGTGTGCTTTTGATAATAAATGTAAGATACAATGTTTTTTGAGACACTGGGCAGTTTAGTCATCTCGGTTGTGCAAACATACATATTTGCACACATTCATGTGTGTGTGTGTGTGTGTGTGTGTAAAATCTCTACTTTAAAAAAATGGGGCAGGCAGGCTGAAACATGAAATTTCTGGCCTCTTTGCCACATAGCAAATAGGATAAGTTAAGCGGCTTCCTGTGATCTGTATACTCACAGATTTCTATCCTTTTGTTTGATCTTTTCTATTATTTTTCTTTTAAGAAAGCATAAAAGGTGCCACTGAAATCCTTGTCATTGCGTAGTATTCCTCTTTCTGAGAGGAAGTCAGCCTTCTGAAATGAATGGAAGCCCTTCTTGTTCAGGCCCTATGTATTAACAATGCATGTGTCCTGATATGCAACACTGCAAAGTACTTTAAAAACAGTGAATTCCTTTGGAAATTATGTCATAAAAAGAAAAGATTTTGTTTGTTCCTTTCCAATAAAAATCCACTGATTCATTTAATATGCATTTTTCTTAAATATGTTTTCTATATGCAACGTGTTTTGCAAGTTTTTTTAATATCTGGACCAGTTCACAGAAAGTAAGCAAGAGCTTCCAAGACACTTGACAACTTTTTCCCCCCAACATGGGTACGAGCCACTTGACCCTGGAGAATTGCTGAAGATGTGGTTCTCGATATCATTAGCGACAGTCAATGTTTCATGTGAATCACAAATGAGATTAATTACCATAATAAATTATCAAGTTGGACTGTCCTTCAGCATTTGAGTTTGGCATAAATGAAACCAAACTGGCCCTGATCTTGTTGCCCTAGTTCTCAGGCGCATTGTATGTGGGTTGCTGGACCATTTTGCTTTCTGCGTGCTTAAAATATTCTGTGGGGAAAAAGTAAAAAGATGAGGGACCAGGGTGAAATCCAGATAGCAAACTCTGTGCAGGGGCTCTGCTTGCAGTGTTTGAAGATGGGAGTTGCAGATTCAAGCAGAAAATGAGTCAGCTTGGAAAAGCATGTGACTTGAAAGCCATTAAAATAAAGCAACAGGATCTGTACTATCCCAATGACACACCGGTGATGCTTGGCTCTCCAACGTGCCAACATGGACTTGAGAAAACCTTCACATTCCCAAGGTTGTATTCAGCCTTTGTATTTGTGTATTTCCGAGGACAAAGTGCATGGCTCCAACAAAGCCAGAAAAAGAATTCCCTTTCCCTGGAACTTTGAAAAACTTCTGCTGTAAGGGGAAAATAAGGAAAACTGAGAGCATGTACTGGCGGGTTCCACAGAAAACCCAACAGGAAGTGAGCAGTTGTGGGCAGTGCAGGACCGCTGAGAATCTGATACTCAGACAGCACCACAGTGTCTGGGTGGATAATACCCGCAGTGTCTGGGTTGTATTTGTAACCGATCTCTTGACCTTCTTATTCGTCTCGCTAAAGAAGCAGTTACAGTGAACCCTGACCCCGCACACCTTAGCAACCACTGCCATTAGGGTTCCCACAGCCAGAGCAGCGCAGTTCAGGGAATTCTAATGTAAGCATATTTGGTGTAGAATATCCACTGGGTTGGAATTTTCTAATTCATCATGAAGGCCCTGGTCTGTAATGTTCCCCCAGATGCTTAAAAATGGGGCTAAGAGGAGTTTAGGAAACATTGTGTTATTTTAGCACACCAAACATCTCAAAGATGAACTAGAAACTTCATTGGATATTTGCTTTGGCTGGACCATCTCAAGGATGTATCAGTCTCAGTGAGTCACACAATCCGTAACAGCTTTCAAGATAAAAACAGACATGGTATGCTTCCTAGACTAATCCCTTTTTACTCTTGCAAGCAATAAGCAGAGCTCTTTGCTTACTGAGCAAGGAATGGTGGTAGTGATTCTGGCAACCAACAAGAACTTTCAGAAGAGAGGATGGATTTCTAATGTCAAGTCTGTGCTATTTATTATGTTCGAATGGACATAGAGTCCATTCAGGCATTGGAAAAGCCTGTTGCTTGGTTGGTCCTTGGAGGTTGTACTGGGGATGGAAACATTTCACTTGGTAGGCACATCTCTATCAAGTAGTCTGATAAGAGCCAGTTTAGAGCCCTTCTTATCTAAAAATAAAATTATGCTGCCAGTAGGGAAAGAATGTCCAGCATATTCTATTGCTGACTGTGCAGGCTTGTTTTATTCAGCGTGTGGGCAACGCTTGGGGTTGGAAGACCTTGCCAATCCATTAATAAGGGGCTCTTGTTGCAGGGTCTTAAACCAGGGGAGAACGCAGGAGAAAGTGAACAAAAGAAGCAATTTCCAAGTCTATATCAGAATGAGACACTCAGTAAGGAAAGCCTCCTGTGCTGAGGTTATATAGTGAGTCTGCATTCACTTGGCCCCTCTGTCAGAGACCAACTTCGGCATGACTCGTACATTCCAGGGTGGGAGCGTGAGGATTAGAATTATTAAGCAAAAGGAACAGAGAAGTGAGAGAAATAAAAAACAGAAACACAGAACAGCATCGGGAGAGACATTCAGTGAATGCTGAATCTGCTCCTCTTTATTTTTCACATGCTATATATTTCACTTCAAAAGAAAAGGTGGGATACAACAGACTTCATTAACATGGTATAAGGAATAGACTTGAACTCTCTGATCTTTGGTCCAGGTGGAGCGGATCCACCTCTACATCCAAAATACTAATTAACCACACCCTAGGTCAGAATCTCTTGTCTGTAGTCACACCTGTTGTCAACAACTTTGAGAAAGCAAAAATAAGCTCAGACTCTTTGTCCTCCAGTCAAGGTGGAACAGGCTCACAACTATGTGTCCCCAAAACCCTTCCCCAGCTAAAGATGGCCACACCTGAGCACATGCCTTACACATAGGAGGAACTCAAGAGTCTGTTGAGTGACCACAGTGTAGCAATGGATTTGAGCTGAAATCATTGGCTAGAGAGCTTCTCTGCTGAGCTGGAGTTTATTCTTTCCTTGGATTAAGAAGTGGAGAGCATGAGGCTGACTCAACTCAAGTAACAGTAACGTACATGTTTGCTGAGCACTCAGCAAACATCCAGCGGTAGTCTAAATACCTTGCACATCTTCATTCTCTTAGCAGCCCAATGAGATGACTGCCACAATCCACTTCATAAGTTAGGAGCTGAGACCAAGAGAACGTAAGTCATATATTCAAAGTCATATGCCTTATAAGTGATAGACCCTGGGTTCAAACCCAGGAGTTTTCATTCCAGGATCTGTAGCCTTAATTATTTTTCCAAACCATTGCCTTTGGAACAAGGACCATGAACAAAAGCCTTGTTTTAAAACATGCATGTATCTTGAAAGATTATTTCATGGCAGCAATAGTATACAGCGACTTACAAAGCCCTGGTTCTGGAATCAAAGTTTGTTTTTTTTTTTTTTTTTGCATCATGCATGTCTTACCAGTGGCTCTGAAAAGAATACTCAACCTCTCTAAGCTGACATTAAACTGAAGGTAATACTCCTTGCCTCAGAGAGGGTTTCAGAGGATTAAGTAAAGCTTTTAGTGTGTTTGGTACACATGGTAATGATAAGGATAATGATAATAATTGACATTTATTGAGTATTTGCTATGTACTTACTAAACATCTAATAAATTCTAATTAAAATAGCTTGGTGTGCTCAATATCTACCACATTTGGATGGTTTTTAATCCTCTCTAACAACAGAGACTATAGTCACCATAGTTACCATCATTGATACAAGGACTTTTTAGAATAATATTTAATATTAACTAACAGTTAACTTGAAAAAACAATTCTTTCTTTCAAAGTTCTATACATGATGAAGCTGTTTTGGATCAGTGAGATAAATATGGCTAACCAAATGTGGCTTGGATTGCATCCATGCTGACTGGAAATTGACACTACCAAACAACTGGTCAGTGGACATTTTAACACCTGCCTTTGGCAGTCCTTTCCATGCATGTAGAAAAATCTAATGTCAGCTCTCGCTGTTGTTGTATCTTTCAGACATTGTGAGATAGTGTAGACATGAGGCAGAATGGAGAGACCAGGGAGGACATATAAGCTCTTTCATGAACCATATTTAAACTTAGAATACCCAGTGTTACTCTCACTTGCAATGCGATCCACGAAGTCTGACCTCACAATAGAAGCAGCATGCCAACAGTCTGTAGGCAGCAGCAATCTGTAAATGTCAACAGACGGCGGCAGGCTGATCCTTGGGGTGTTATAGTAAGAGAAGGGCTGTTGTTTTGCATCATCCATTTGAACTGAAGAGAAACCTTTGGCGAGTGGATGGCAAAGAGGAACCCCAGGAAAACAGGGGAAGAGTTAGGTGGGGTTTCAGGATCATAGCCAAATGCGGTCCAGACATGGCAAGGAGCTGGGAATGAAATGAGCCCAAATGAATCTCTAACCTTCAGTCTGGGACTACGAATTAGGGGATCAGAGAGAAGACTGCCACAAAATTAATAACCAAGGACTTCCTGAATACCGCATAGACACCAAAGACAATTTGGGGGGGGGTGTGGATACGTTGGACTAGTCATGGTTTATATTACAAGTTTCATGGTACACTAAAGTAGATGTCTCTATTCTGGGATCTGTTTATGAGTATCAGCGTTCCCCTGGAATAAACGTAAGGTATTTGTACAGGTGCCTGTATATCCGGTTTTCAGGGGGTGGGGTAGGGGAATTGTCTCTTTTATTTGATTCTCAAAGTAGCTTTCTATCCAAATTACAGCACAACTGCATCAAGTGGACTCTATATAGACTTGATAACTTGGAATTCACATTGAAGAGGTACATTTACCTATCTTTTTAACATCACAAAAATACTAATAGCCAAAGCATGTAACATGTTACAACCCTTCGTATCCAAAGAGGACTCAACTAACCATAAGAACTATGTGCTTTGAGGACATGACTTAGCAAAGACACAGAAGCCTGATCTGCAGGCTGAGCGTCCCCCTTGCCAACATCAAGTCCTTCCATTCTGGCCACTGCCTCTCCATTCTTAATCTTCTGTTGTTTACCACAGATACTAAAATGTATCCTGGGAAGTGGCTTCCAGATTTCTGTTTGCAAAGGGCTCCCCACCTAACAAGGCTTCTACGGCACAAGAAAAATATGATGAGTATTTGTTCACAAAGCTAGAATTACTCAGTTTAAATACCTTTAAAGACAAAAGGTTATTTTCTTATTAGTTGTGTATCATTGAACATGTCCTTATATCATAATGGTGATGCTCAGTGGCAGTTTGTCCTTTGTTTCTAATTTTGCTTGAGCTATGGTGGCTCTCCACTCTCAGAAAGCCTTCTCAAGCCCATGAAATCAAAATTGTGAGACTCAACAGTAGTGTGTGTAGCTGACAGGTGAATGTAGCAAGAAGCCAGAAATGCCTTGTTCTCCATGCCTCGAGGCTACTCACATCACTGACCTTCCCAGTGTGGCATTGGAACTAAGTAGGTACAGTAGCCTTGTATGGTGATTTGTTACTGGACACCTAGCTTAGACAGTGAGGGTGGCCTGGGTTCTATCTTTAACTGTGATGTGCCCCACTGCACATGGAGCAAAGGCTCACTGAGAGAGAACTGGCTTGGCTTCTCACACAGTTCCCTCCTGCCATGAGTCAGCCAGCCAGCTGCGCCCAACAGAAGGCTCCTCCTATGCAAGGGGGTGGCAGCTTTTATAAAGGGGCGGGATCTCAGAGCACTCATCTATTTGATTCTATTCCCAACTTGCTCTCTAAGTGACGTGGTCACTCAACTGGACTTTTTCTACTCCTTGCAAGGAGTGAAAAGCTCAGACTGTTCTTGTTGCCTATGAGTCTTTGTTTAACGACAGCAAGTGTGTGGGCTTCTTAGGAAAACTGTCTTTAACATAATTATGTGCTCTGGGAATTATGGAGGTAAAACATTTTCATTTTAGCATAAACAGAAGTGAGGGTTCTCTTCAGAATAACTGTGATTACTACATTGCTCGCCTTTATACTCACATTTCAGACTTTTTTAATCTATGTGCTTTTATTTTTTATGTATAATTGTAGTTAAAACTTTCATTAAATAATTTTCTTGCAAATTCATATATTGGAAAAACATCAAAATGAATGTATGCAAAGCTTATAATGGGAGAGAAAAATATTATTAAATTCTTTACCATGAGAATACCATGTAAGAAGTATTTTTGTACATTTGTTCATGTAACTGTAGGTACAAATGTCCTCTGCTCAACTCTGCCGAGAGTAAAAGCTACCTCCAAGATTCACTGTAAGAATTAAATATGCTAATATGTGTGCTCCAGCACCAGGCATGACACATGACAGTAACTTTGCCCAATTAATGTCGCTCCTATCACTGCACACTTGAAGCAGAGGTGTAGGACACATCAATAGGAGGAAAAAGACAACCATCTCACATCATTTCTTTCCACCATTAAGTTTCAACTTCCCTTCAATTCATGTCCATCACGGCTTTCTGAGAGAACAGCAGGAGATAAATAAGTTCAATCATTCTTCATCTCAACCCTCACAACAATCTCAGACAATCCTATCCGATCCCCACACATCTACATCTAGACCACAGACTACACACACGGGCGGACACTCACACTGACTGTCAATTTTTACAAGATCCTTTAAAAATTCCAGAAAGCATCCTCCAGCAAGGATCCTTCTTTAAACTGACTTATATTTGATTGCAAACAGAAGTATAAGCAGTATGGAATGTCGCTTTTAAGCATGGGCCTTGAAGGCAGACTGCTTGGTTTCCAGTGCCAGCTCTATTTTGTTCAATTATTCATCCTTCCTCCACATCGTTTTGTCTGTGAAGATGGCTTTATGGGAGAGCCATGAGGGTTAATTGACAGGCAGCACATGAAACACTTGGTCCAGCACCTGGCACCTTGTAAATGCTCATTAAGCTTTAGCTATCATCCTGTGCTGTAGGAGTTCCATCTGAGTCTTTACTGCTCTTTCCTCACCATGCTGTGCATTCCTCTCCGTCTCAGAACATGTGAAGAATACAGTAGTTGTCTACAGTCTTTGGTAATTCTGTCTTCTTTGTCGTTCCCTATTCTCTTTTTACTAACTGATATTCTCTTACCTCTGGCTCGTATTGTATTGCCTTTTTGCATATGTGGTGCTATGGTTTAGTTGCAGTTTGAAGTATTCCTCAAAGATTCTGTGCTAGAAGCTTGATTCTCATTTGGAGATATTTTTAGAAGTGGGACCAAATGGAAGCTACTGAAGGCATTTGAAGTCTTGCCCTCAGAATGGAGTAAGATGGCTCTTGCAGGACCCCAGTTAGTTCTTATAAAATGAACAAAAATGTGCCTGGCCATCCTGCAGCTTGCGCCCCTTCCTGTGATTTGTCCATAGCAGGCGTGCCACAAGCACACCTGTTGTGAGATCATTGCCATGTTGAAATACATCAAGAGAGCCAACACCAGAAACTAGACTAATGGAACTTCTTGTTCCTGAATATTTAGTTTCAAAACTATGAGTTAAATAACATAAAATACACACCTCCAAACATTTAGACAAAGCAACAGAAGCAGACGTTACACACATTACATTTTTCCATTATAAACTTGGTTATTAGTTTCTGGGTATTTTGAATTTTCTTTAATTGGTGTTGGATTTTTATTTGAGTTACCTGGAATAAATTTAGAGACTTTGAAGCTCAGGTATATTCAGAGAGGCTTTGGGTGTAGCTAATTTAGTCTATCTTTGTTGAGAATTTGCCTAAGGTCTCTTGTGCTGTTTTCCCGCTGTGACTGGTAGAAATACCAGATGTTACCTTCTGTTTGTCTCACCAATTCTCTCCAGTAGTCCTTTCCCACATATGCCAGCCATTTACGCTCGTGCGTATGCAAATCACTTCTCAGCCAAAAACTTGTGGGCACCCCTCAAATCTCCAACTTTCTAGATACCCGCTTCTTCATAGTAATGCCCTTTAAATACAGGTAACAGTTTACAATATACCTGATACAGAAATAAACGGGAAAGGGATACAAATTTGTGTAGACTACATCCAGCTTTTAAGAAGAACATCACTTTCTCTTGTCTTTCGCCTTTTCTCTTTCCTCTTCTCTCTCACATCCCATCTCTTCCTTGCTTCCTCTCTGTCTCTTTCTCTCTCTGTCTGTCTCTCAGTCTTTTCCCCACCTCTCCTCTTTCTCTGCCAGTAAAGCTTTCTTTCCAAAACTCTGTCCATCAAATTCTCAGTGTTTCGGCCTCTGTGAACACCAATTCTGCCTTTCTCAGCTGGCCCGCGATGCTAGGCTGCTCCTCTGCACATTCAGCCTTGAG
>LOEQ01005631.1:145856-157448 GCA_001685075.1 Bramus lutescens
CCTCTCTTCCTTTCCTCCCCTCCCCTCTCCACCCCTCTCCTCCCCCCTCCATCTCCTTCACAGTTTTCATTTCTGTACCTTTCCTTGATCTGACCTCCCTTGTCCTTACATATGCATCCATCAGCGCTGCAGTTCTAGCCTCCAGCTCCTAACCAGCTGCCTGCCATGCCTGATCCTGGAGCTCAAGTTCTGGGTGGCACAACTGCCCACAGCAGAGTGATTTGCATTCCCAACTTTGTGTCAAATTATCCATGTACAAAACTATTGAAAGCTGTGAAACTATCCTTCCTAAACTCTGCTAAAGGGGGACATTTTCTGCTTATTAACCTGACTTTAAAAGCTGTCATAAAGCTTGTTCTGAAAATAGTTCCCAAACTTAGCAAGAGGCTTCCTGCCTCACAGAGGGCCACATTTCAGCGCAGACATCAGCTGGACCCTCAGAAGTGCGGGCCCATTTACAGAATGTTTCACATACTTGGAGAATTACTTCAGATGAGAAGCAGACTCACCTGGGTAGCATTTCACCTTAAAAATTCCCTGGCCCGAGTTTGCACATCGCACGATGTAAGAAGATGCATAAGGAACTGGTTTAAAGGCTGTGCTCTTGCTGCTCTGGTGTTTGACAGGCACCGTGAGAGATTTCTTCTTAGCTGGAAATTGTTTTCTTCTTAAGGGCACTGATAAAATTCTTTCTCCACATTTTGAAATTTGTGGACTCGGTTACTCTGTCTCTTTTCATTAATCATCCTCTAGTGGTTTTCCGGAGTCATAAACAGAGTCCCCATCCCCAAGAATGAGTGAGTGTGTGGACGGAGGAAGCAAAACTAGCTCACGTAGGAGATAAATGAAGACCATCTACTGTTGTGGAGCATGGTTTGCCTGGGAATTAAGTGAGTGACCAACAACATCAGAGATCTGGTTGGGAAAGATTGGGATATTTCCGGAATAACGAAAAATGCAAGAGGCAAACATAAAATAGCAGTGCCTCTGTGTGACTCAGGAGGCTGTTACCTTCGAAGGCAGGCAAGAGTCCTCGACCAAAGACACTGTGTATTCTTGATAGCTCCTCAATAGAGTTGGTATTTTACAGAGGAGAATTTTCAGCCTTTAAGAAGCTTTCTCTGATTTATGATTCCTAGATTTTAAATAGATACATAAAACCACACACACACACACACACACACACACACGTATAAACATGGAAGTAAAATGAAATGTCTATGACAACCGTCAGGACTAGCAGGAACTGGGAGGGACAAGGAGCAGAAGGTAAACGGGAAGAACTGTGCTCATCACACAATATACACTCGTATGAAGGCTTTAGAAATAAATGTATTTTAAATTGATGTCTTAGGAAAAGCGTTCTGACAGTAGTGTTGGAGACTTGATGGGGACATCTCAAAGAGAACTGGAGAGCTATTGAAGTGAGCCGCAGTGACCAGGACTGCACTGCACTGCACTGGAGAGCTATTGAAGTGAGCTGCAGTGACCAGGCCTGCACTGCACTAGAGAGCTGTTGAAATGAGCCACCGTGACCAGACCTGAATTCAGTTCCTGACAGCTAATGAAAGGAACCTCATCTCTGAGGAAATAAACAATGGTATATGGCAAACTAGATGCAAGAAATGAGTGGCAGTGAGTCCAAGGTGGCATGGTGATCTTAGACTTAGGAAACTGAGAGATGGGCACAGGAGATGTGAGGGCATTAGATGTGTGGGCAGAAAACATACTTTTTAAAGACAGGCTGGAGGTAAGAGTAAACAGAATTCACAGAAACTGTCAAAGATATATGAACAATAAAATTTGTTTTTAATTTCCTCTTGTGTGCTTTGCTAAAGAAACACAAAGGAATGTGTTCAAATGTATCAGTGTGCTTATATTTAAAAATCAAACATTCTGGACCAGGGAAATGGCTCAGCAAATAAAAAACACTTTTTGCCAATCCTTGGGACCCATTAAAAAGTGAATGAAGAGAACTCACTCCTCAAAGTTGTTCTGTGATCTCTATATCTGTGCCATGGCACAAGTGTGCACACAAGCATGTGCACAAGCACACGCATGTGCACACACACACACACACACACACACACAGTCTAAAAACTTAAATGAAACTAAAATGATCCACAGTGTATACTTCTAGAAATATACCTCCAAAGAACTGAAAGTAGGGACCTGAACATTGTCATAGCAGTCAAAGGGTAGAAACCCAAATCTATCAACAAACTAGTGAATGAACTAAATATGAGTCTGTATATAATGAAATACTGTTAATAGGTTACATTTAGAAGCATATGTATATGCATGTGATAACAATTAAAGGAAAAGGAAGTCACCTCGCATTTGAAGGTGAGCAGGGAAGGGGATATGGGAGAGTTTGGAGGGAGGAAAGGAGAGGACATGAAGTATATTATGATATCAAAATGAAAAAAACTATTCATTCTCAGAAAGAAACGATGCTCTGACAATTCAAAGAACAAGGATAATAAGTCTTGAGGACATTAAACTTAGTAAAACAGTGGGCTGGGGTGTAACTCAGTAGTACAAGACTTGTCTAGCATGTTTAAGGCCTGGATTTAATTCCCAGCACCACAAATTCAATAACCCAGACACACAAAGACAAATGTCATACGGTTTCTCTTCTTTGTGGTACTTACAATAGTCAAAGTCATAAAGATACACAAGACAGTAGATACCCGTGGAACTGGCAGCTACTGTTTAAAAGATACAGTTTGAGTGTGTAATGACACACAGTCTAGGGATGGAGCCCAGTGACTGCACAGGGTGTGAATAACATGCTTGCTGATCTGTATGTTTAAGACAGTGACGATAGTGAGTTTTATGCTATGTATGTTACCGATTTTTTAAGTGTTGTGTCCTGGGTGTTAGCTTAGCGGTAGAGCGTGGAGAGCTGCGTAGTGCCGCGCCTTAAAGATGGCGCCGGTTTCCGCCTTCCGNGGAGAGCTGCGTAGTGCCATGCCTTAAAGATGGTGCCAGTTTCTGCCTTCTGCTAGCCCGACAGCGAGGGCTCTCTGTGATAAACAAGTCCTTATTTGGCTAAGGCTGATCAGCAGGCTTGCTTTTGTGTATGTGGGCCTATTAGGATTGCCACATGGCTTATTGGGATTTGTAGCCCACAGAGTATATAGTCTGCAAGTGCCCTTCCTGGGAAGAAGAAGATTGTTAAGGTTCCTGAATAAACTGCATATAGAAGAGCCCAAGTGCTGCGTCTTTTTTGCTGGTCGAGGTGGACGTGACAGATATCACCATGGTCCTAGGTAGCAAACAAGCCTCCTGTATCAGCCTACTCCTCACCACCTTCACTTCTTTCATTCTTTCTCTTCACAACATTTGAGCAATTCTGTTTCTCTTTCTCTCCCATTTCTCCACCACATAGCACCATATATTTGCTCATCATGATGGGACAGTCTTTCCTGTGCAGCAAAGGGCAGGGATGGGGACAGAGCTCTGGATGTCTTCCTACCAACCAGCCCAGGCCTTTATGGCCTAGTGCAATGGACCGGCTCTCGGGAAGCTCAACGACCGAGGGAGAACAGGGGTGAAGGCTCGAGGAGAACTCAGGATTTGGCGAATGACAGACAGACAAACACAAGAGAAGTTTGAATCTGCTGTAATTTTCTNTATATAGTCTGCAAGCGCCCTTCCCGGGGAGAGAAGAGAAGAAGATTGTTCAAGGTTCCTGAATAAACTGCTTATAGAAGAGCCTGAGTGTTGCGATTTTCTTGCTGGTCGAGATAGACGTGACAGTGGAGCTCTTGCCTGCAGTATGCAGTACTGCGTGCCCAGTCTGCGCACTGGGGAAGATTGAATATCAAAGGGAAACTACGCATAAACACAGAGAGCAAATCAAAGAAATGTTTTAAATAGACGAATGAATCTGTATGCCTGGGTCATCTTAGACTCGGCCGCTTGCTAGCACATCTGTATGTAACCAGGGACAATAATGAGCATTAAAAGAACCGACATTAAATTCTTTAGCATCTATTAATTCTACAGAAACGCGAGTATCTCTCAGTTAAGAAATCACTCTCTGAGCTTCTTCCCTCCATAGAATTAGAGCTCAGGTATCTGTGAGCCTCACTCATGCTGCACAGATCTTCAAAGAGTGGGGAACAAAGGAAGGCAGGTCAGCCAGGAAGCACCTCTCTCCAGGTTCAGACAGAAGTAAAGGAAAACACAGCCGCAACCACAAGGCTACCTTTGATTGACATCTCTGCCTTGGCCTCCGGGTGTAATTCCAGAAACTTCTGTCACATATACTAGATTGGGTTTGACTTTTCCCTTAATGAGCTTTTATAACTAAAGGTGTGAAAGCGAAAGCAGGACTTTCGGCTTTGAAGCTGAGTGTGTCTAGTCAGATACGAGCAGCCAAAGGTTGCAGGGGATGGCTGGGTCTGTAAATTGGTTGTCTTGTTAGCAGGAGGATCCATGTTTGAGCCCCAGACCAACAGAAGAAAGCCAGGCATAGAGGCACATGCTTGTAATCCCAGTTCTGGGGGATCAGAGACAAGAGGACCCTTGACTTGCTGGTCAGCTTGTCTAGCCTACTTGGAGAATTCTGGTCAGTGAGAGACNNAAAAAAAAAAAAAAATGAGGTAGACCGTGCCTGAATAACAACTAAAATTGTCCTGTGTGTTCCACATGCATGTGCACATACCCAACACACTCACACAGGCACACACGCTTGCATATGAAGAAGTGCACACACACAGCACACACAGAAATAGGCAGAGCATTTCAGTCTCTCAGCACTTCATTAGCAGTGAAGACACTTGAAGGGAGGATTGAGAAACTGCCAGGGGGAAAAGCTGTCACTGACACTAGCATAAAAAGAAGACTAGAAATTATGAGAATTGTTGAGCATGTAATTAGAAAGATCTCAAGATCATCGTAAGTGCTGCAAAAGCACTTAGCATTTTGCTAACTAATGATAATTCCTGATTTATGTAAGAAAGAATTCCCTACCATAATGTTTATCAAAACCAGAACTACACTAATGGAAAAGTTCTTTTAAACACTTCTAAATAAGTGACCAATCTCAGCTTTATTTTTTAAAGAATATTACAAAACCGGGTACACAAAGTCAGATATTACTAATTGCGTCAATAATTTTTCTGTCAGCACAATTAAAAACTGCACGGAAACTCCAAGGTCACTTACAGTGGAGTTGAGAACAGAATCCAGGACTCCTAATTCTGAGATAAGTATACATATCTCTACATGCAGTTCTGCTACAGGGGTCACAGATCAGTCATAGAACCCCACTAATACTAACCTCAACACCCAATATAAGCCTAACCGAGCCAGAATAAACCATTAGACAATTCTGATTGTGAGTGTCAGAAGCTACCATGTCCAAAGGGAACCTCAATTACTCTGAATTCTGATTGACTTGTAATCTAGATCACAGGGTCCCATCTGTGGCCACATTCTGCTTGGCCTGTTGTCTACTCGTCCTTTCCCCCTCGCCCTGGGACCTCATCAATAGAAGCCTCTCCAGCTCCAAGTCTAGACAGAGAGCAGGCATCCCGCCTCCTGCTTTGCATCAGAGGCGTTGTAAAGAGATGCCTCTGTGGTCTTCATTCATGGAAACAGTCATTTAGACTGCTCAAGATTCAAAACCCTAGGGAGGTACTTTCGTAATTTAGCATTTTTGTTTCAGTGAAAATATTATTTCTAGTTCATAATGGGATGTTCAAAAACATTGTTTCTTATCACTGAAAGCTTTCTGTAGTGTATAATCTGGATTCTTTATAGGTATGTTCCCTATAAAAAGCCCTAGGGAACAGAATCGGGTCTTCCTACAAAGAAATACCTTCAGTATCTCCTGTTGCTTCAGGATAAGGTCTTTAATTTAGGACTGAATGAGCCTCACAGATAAACACTTTAAAATCCTGGGATCTGCACTTAGCTTTAACAAGCTTTTAAGATGGTTGGGGGTGTGCTTCTCTGTCTGCTGGGAAGACTATGAGGCAGCCGAGCACCCAGGGCTTCCCCTTCAGTGTTCCGTGCCAGATTCTTCACAGAAGCTGCGCAACACAGGAATTCTGCCATGGCAGACGGGAGGCAGGTGCTGCTTGAAGACTTTCCCTTTCTGACTCTGACCAAGTTCATGTCCACCTGGCATTGCAGAATGTGATGTCACCAGGAAAAGGTTTTACATATGAAGCTGAGAGTCAAGGAGGAGACCATAGTGAAATAAGGAGATAAATCTAATTCAATGTCCTTATGAAAAGAGAACACACAGACATAGCATCAAACGGACAGGAGAGACGTGAGGCAGGATAGAGGAGTTAGATGTTTACGAAATCAAATAATGCCAAAGACTGGTGGCAATAGCTCTGAGCTAGAAGCACTGCGTTCCCTGAAGCCTTGGATGGCTCATGAGCCCACCGACACCTTGATTTAAGACTTCTGACTTTACGGTATGGAAAGATGCATTCTACTGTATAGGCCACCTTGACTGTGGTACTCTGCTTAACAGACTAGGACATAGATAAACACCTCACTTCCAGACTGCGTGTTTAATTAGTCTTGGCTGAGCATAGGCATCAGTATTATTGAAAGCACCTCAGGTGGCTCTCAGGTTCCAGCATTTGTACACCCAACTCAGACTTCTCAGATTCTAAACACTAGGATAAAGGCCCAGTTATCTGTAGTTTAACAGGCTCCAGGCAACTCTGAATAACACCATAAATGCTTAAACGTTGGCTGCTCTAGTTAATAAGGATGCTCCTATAGTAAACCAACAGGAATGAAGAAAAGCAAGAAACAGGAATGCTATAGAAAACAAGGGAAGAGCAATTTGTGTGCTCTCCTGAAAAACACTGAAGCTATGCTTGCTGAAATCTCATTACCTATCCTACAGCTAGAGAGGCTGAGGCAGGAAGATCAGTTGAACTTGGAGTTCAAAGGCAACTTGGACAACAGAATGAGACCTGCCAAGGAAGAAGAGGAGGAGGAGGATGTAGAGGGAGGAAAAACGCTTCACACCCATGCTAATAGGTATTGTTGAAGCCATGTTGTTTGCAAACTTGCAGAAGTGGCCCTCACACCATGGCTACCAGGACACCAGACCACCCAGGCTCAACATGGAATTGACATCTTTACCCCATACCAGGAAGCAGAAATCAAGGGCAATATGATGAACACTCAAGCTCCAAAATGTCACTGGGGCCAATGTCTTTTTACTGTAATGATTAGAGAACTGCCTTTTCTTTCCCCATACTCCAAAGAATAAAACAGGCCAGTACATTTTATTTGGTGTGAAATTCAGCCCCTTGCCATAATCAATCTATGTTTGAATGACTACAGTAAACCACTAAGGATGGGGGCAGAAATTTGGTGAAGGCCACATGACTAACACTTGGTAGCAAAGAAAATATGAGCTTTTATTTTCTTTTCAGAGATAAATGGTTTAAGAATTGCATGTCCATTTGTTTGGATTTTCTGTGCATCTGCCCTCAGGCAGCAAACCTTTTCTGGAAGCACTAAACAGTACTCTTTGCTAGGGGTTTCCATTGTGACCACGTGTGCAGTTCCACCTTCCTGAGACCTGGAGGACTAGAGGTAATGTCTGCCCTGTAAGTCACCATGTCTGTAACATTACACCTCAGCAGCACTGATGTCTTTCTCGGGTGTGATCCATGTTAGAAAATGCCCTAGAAGAAAGAGTGAACTCAGAAGCATGAGCAAAGTTACTCTTGCCCCTGAGACTCCAGTCCCTCTTCTTGGAGTACACAGTGCCCTCAAGAGCCAGGATTCCTCAGAGAAGACTATCCAAAAGACCAGCAACTTTACCTTCCAATTCCCGATTTGATGCCCCCAATTTTGTGGTTTAGGCCCTGCTTCCTCATGGATTGATTTGCATCTCATGCTTTCCATACAAGTATTGTACCACTGCATTCTACTATCGCCCCTCATTTTGAGAAAGACTATGAGAAAATTCTTTGCTCATATCTTGAACTCATCCTGCAGTCTAAACAGGATGTGAATCTGGGATCCTGTTGCCTCTTTCCCTGGAAGACAGGGACTGAAGCCCTTCACCACTAGGCAGGCCTGTGGTTATTTTTTAATTAGCTGAGACAAAGTAATATTCTAACATGCAGTCAATGATGGAAATATCTGGTTAGGATATGATAGCACATGCCAAATTGAACCTTTCCTTTCTAAGTAGCTTTTGGTCATGGTCTTTATCATAGCAAAAAAAAAAAAAAATCCTAAGCAAGATAGTACCCAGAGGGCAAAAGGGAAAAGCTATGCTGGCACAGATAGGGACAACTCTGTAGAAAATGAAGATTATTATCATTCATATAGAGGTAATGGGGGACCAGTCCCATGAGGGGTAGTGATGGGTCACCCAAAGCTTCGGCGGGTCCCCTGGCAGGTGGCCTGAGGCCTCAGCAGAAGACAGACAGATAGTTACACCATGCAGAGAGAGTTTGGGTATAGAGTTTACTTAGTGGGTTAAGGAGGAAAAAGGGAAGGGGAAGAAGAGAAGGGGAAAGGGGGTAGAAGAGAGAAAGGCAGAAGCTGCCTCTCCAAAAGGGCAAGTGAGAGGGGGACTAGAGAGGAGGTGGGAGATCCACTTGCCTTGGCAAAAGGGGGGGAGGTTAGGAGTGGGCAGGGCTTGTCTCTTAAAGGGACAGGGTACCCAGGTGACAGACCAGGCCAGAAGATTACAACATTCCCATCTCTTTCTTATAATAAAAAGGTGGGGAGATAGGCATAGTAGGTTGAGGGAATTAGGATGGCAGATTCTCAAGACTGCTTCCTGCTTAATTGTGGGCATCAAAGTCTTTCTTGGGAGGGCCTGAGATAGCTGGGTGCTGGTCACATCCTGGGGTAGCTGGTCTCTTTACTCCTGTCCAGGATTTGTGGTGTAAAACTGTCTGGTGTCTCTTGGACCTGGCAAGGTGTTGGCAGAGCAGAGAGCAAAGTTAAGTTTAAGAAGGAAAAAAAAAATTCTCAGAACCAGGGAACTGAGAGGGGCGTATCTGACCTGTTTAAGGTGAATCCTTCAATTTGGCTCCCTGGAACTCATAAGAATCTTCTGAGTTTGTAAAACATAAGTTTTAGACATATACATTGCATAAACAGTAGCATGTTTTTGTCAGAATGACTGTGACAGATGTTTTTGTACAATGAAAAGTATAGAAATTTAATAATGTACATTTTTCCTCACACCTTTATAACTTTCATGTGTACACCTTAATAACTTGCATTTGTATATCTTAAAACACCTTTTATTTAGAACATATTAAGAATACACTTAAATTTGTTTGATGAGGTTGTCCTTTTAAACTGACAAAACCTCTCAGCTGTCAAACTGNAATAACTTGCATTTGTATATCTTAAAACACCTTTTATTTAGAACATATTAAGAATACACTTAAATTTGTTTGATGAGGTTGTCCTTTTAAACTGACAAAACCTCTCAGCTGTCAAACTGTATCAGAGATCTTTGAAAAGGATAAAATTTTACTTGAGTTACTGATTTATAAAGTGACAGAGGACTATTGGCTACCTGGAGCCACTCTTCAGCATCCTCCTGGTCGTTGAAGGCAAGAGCATCTGAACTGTATTTGTCTTCTGCTGTTAGAAGCAGGGTCTGCCAGTTTCCAAAAGATCCTGTTGGTTAGGAAATCTGTAGGAAGACAAGCCTACCTTGGCCTGAGCAGCTAGGCAAGTCGATTCCATCTGATTCTTTGTCCACATCTGGAGATCTTTAATGGTTTAAATGAAAGGCAGTTTACCCAGTGGTTAGTGCTTTTACCTGATGAAGAGAATAGTGGATGGACACTGTTCTGTCTTCTGCCTTCTTTGGAGGAAATAGAGTGCTGCTGCTAGGAGCCAACCTGTCTTTCTGTCATGAAAAGTCTTTTAATAATTAAACATTTAAATGCCATATTCCCCAGATCTCTGAGCACTTGAGGGCTGTTTGTCGAGTATAAATAAATTATAACTACAGCATAGGATCTGCCTGGAGAGCTGGGTCCAAGCTTGACTGTACTGGTTTTTAACTTAAGAGGTGAGATTTATTCTTATGAAAGATGAAGAAGAAAAAAAAAACTGTTTGCAATAGAAGCTTAATGGTAGAACTGACAATAGTGGAGAACAGCTTAATATATTTTAAAGCAGGGTTTGATTACATATACAGTATTTTTTTAAGATATTTAAAAGAACATACCAATTTAAAATATGAGACTTATTGTTTTCTTAGTCTGGAATGAGATACAATGAACAAATAATTATAACATTTAATAGTAAATATACATACATTTACACCCAGTTGGATTTAAGTTTTATGCACATATACATACAGCATTAAAACTAACTTATGTTCACTTGTAGAGTTAACTCAAAAGTCCATGCATGAACACACACATACATAGACAAATATAAAACAAGAGTTGAGCAGAGTGGGTTCTTTGGTGGGCCCTACTGAAAGCATGCCATTGCACAAAACACACATGTAACAGAGTCTGTAAGAAGAATTTAGAAACAAAAATATAAGTAAACCATGAGTCTAGGCAAGAAATACCTCAGTAAAGATGGAGACTTGGTTGCCTAACCTGCCCTTAGTCAAGATGGTGGTGAGGTCCTCTGACCTGCCCTTAGTCAAAATGGCAGCAGTCATGTGTTGTACAGAGAAACTGCATTTTCAGAGCCATGGCAGGAATTTTAAACAGATACAAATAACAAAAGAGACATAGAAACCATGTAGAACATACATTTAAAACAAAATTACATCTGTGTGGCCACATCATTTACACATTCTTTCATACATGAAGTAGACAGGAAAATTACTCAGTGCTGCCAGTCCCTTGGTGTCTGCCTCCACGCTGCCAGCTGCAGGGGGGGGGCGGGGGACAGATAGTTTTTGAGGGTTTGTTTCCTATGGCTAAAAGTGTGAGCAAGGCGAGGACTCAAGGGAACTAATCACAAACGTCTTTGGAATAGTGCTAGGATCTAAGGCTAGTCCAGACCAATTAGAGACCTGTTGTTACAGAAATTGAGGCCAGATAGCACCACTCCAAGTGGCCCAAGAGAGGACAAAAGTGAGGCTCCTCCTCAGCGGTGAGGAGCCAAATTTTAGTTCTTAGCAGTGGAGAATAACCAAAGATGAATGCCAGCGAAAGCTGACTTGGAGAAGGAGACCTTACCATTTGAAGCGATGGAGCAGGCTCGGAATGTTGGAAAGTGGTCCAAGTTCAGGATCCCATTGTGTCCTCAGCTGGCCTGCCCATGGGTGGGAAGGAACGTGGAGAGAGCCTAGCTGAGTCACACACCAATGTTATCATTTATAAAGAGGTGGTGGGAGACCAGTCCCACAAGGGGCAGCAGCAGGTCACCTAAGGCCTCCATGGGTCCCCTGGCGGGTGGCCTGAGGCCCCAGCAGGAGACAGAGTTTAGGTATAGAGTTTATTTAGTCGGTTATGGAGGGGAAAGAGAAATGGAAGATGAGAAGGGGAGGGAGGATAGAGGCAGAAGCTGCCTCTCCAGAAGGAATGGGGGAATGATTGGACACTGGAGAGGAGATAGGAGATCCACTAGCCTGGGCAGAAGGAGTGG
>LOEQ01005631.1:178085-188375 GCA_001685075.1 Bramus lutescens
CCTGGCCGCCTGGCTAGTTTATACCCAAAATAATCACAAGGAAATCTGTATTAATTAAAGTGCAGCCTGGCCCATTAGCTCTAGCCTCTTCTTGGCTAATTCTTACATCTTGATTCAACCCATATCTAATAATCTGTGTAGAACCACGAGGTCATGGCTTACTGGGAAACATTCAGCATGTCTGACCTGGCAGCTTCATGGTGGCGGCTCTCTGTGTCTGCCTCCTTTCTTCCAGAATTCTGTTTGTTCTCTCCACCCGCCCTATCAAATGGCCAAGGCAGCTTCTTTATTCAACCAATGAAATCAACACAAATGCAGAAAGACCTCCCACACCAATCATTGCTTATTGTTTTATGTCATTATCATGTAGCAATTTTATCCACCTTGAAAAATTCCCCCCTGGAGACGCCTAAGATTCAGGAAGTGACCAAAACTTGGTGCCAGAGAGCTTTAGCTTACAGGGTTTCCAAGGCCTTTCCCCAGGGCTACACCATTGCTAGAGAGGAGAAGTTCCACAGTCTAGCTGCCTGCAAGCTGTGTAGGGAGCTACAAGTGTGCAGTTTTTGCTGGTTGTCAAACATACTAGAGTGGGCTTTCCATGGCATAGCTGCCTTTGAGTCACCCATAATCTACAAATAAGCCCAACAAACTCATTGCTTTTCCAAGTCTGTCTCTATCTAATAAAATCATTACTTTGGTGTGTCATTGCTACCGTATATGGTGTGAGAAGATATTCTTTTCAGGAAATCCACACAAGCATGCCTTGATTGCTCTGACCTATGTGTTGTGGGATATTTGTACACTGTGTGAAAATATATTGTTGTGATTGGCTTAATAAAGAGTTAAATGACCAACAGCTAGACAGGAGGTATTGACGGAACTTCCAGGCAAAGAGAGGGGAGGTAGGAAGAAGAATCTAGGGACAGAGGAGACAGAGAACAAGCTGTTATAAGCACTAGTTAGAAACAAGCCTAAGCTATAGGCCAAGATTTTATAATTAATTCAAAGTCTCTGTGTCATTTTTTGTAAGCTAGTGACCCAGAGAAAAATCCTGCTACAACTGTGGCTGGCATTCTTTAAGATTTACTGGAGTATTTACTGTGTTGTATTTTAATTAGGGGCTTATGTGTGGAATACTCATGCCAACTGGATAGCTTCTTGACTTGCTTTTATTTTGCTGGGGTGGGTGTGTTGCCTTTGCCACAGTGCATGGATAGATGTCAGAGGGCAACTTGAAGGAGTTGATTCTCTCTCCCAAGTTCATTCTGAGAATCAAATTCAGGTTGTGAGATTTTGTGGCAAGCACTGGGCCATCTCATGGGTCCTAACATTTATTCTAGTAATTTCCTTAACAAAACTGTCAACAGTAAACTTTGTTGTTGTTGTTTCAAAATACATTTAATTCAATCTCTCAAGAAAGATAAGTTTTTTGAGTATATAGTTATTTTCTACTTGAAAGATGATTTTGACTTTCTTCTTGAAAGATAATTTCATTTGGTGTATACTTATTTTCTTTCAGAAGTTTGTAGATAATATTTCACACTCTAGCTTCACTGTTACTCTTGAGAGATTGGTCTATGTAATAGCAATAATGATTGAAAATATTTAAGAACTACAGTGCTATAATATACAAGGGACTGCTTTTGACTGTATTTATATGTGCTATCATTTAATATTCTCACATATAATAAGTAGGGGATCTTGTCATTATTCTCTTTTTTATAGATAATCACACTCTAGCAACAGGATGATTAACTATCCCACCTAGCTTTGAACCTGTGCTGACTGTCTCAAGTCACTCTAGAGCCTTTCTGATTTGTTCACTCTACTTTGGTTTGCCACAGTTCCCATAAGCATGTCCCAGTGTAGAACTTTTTCATTATCGATACCGCTTGGGGTTTATATGACTTTCCACATATTCTATTCCACAGTTCTGGTAATGATCCAATATTACCCTTTAGTCCTGTCTTTCTCTTATCTGTCTAAATACCCAGTAAGCCCGTGTGAGAATTTCATGGCCTCCATATCTCTAACCAACCTCTGCATTTTCCCAATTACCCTTTGTTTAATAAATTTCCCTTAACCTAATGTTCACTCTATTGTGTAACTAATTTTCAGTACAATATTGATACTTTTTTGTTTGTTTTATTTTGCTTTTCTGAGTCAAGGTAGTCCAGGATGTCTTAAACTAAATGTAGACCATGCTAACCTTGAACTGAAGGTGAAGCTCCTGCCTCTGTCTCCTAGATTTTGGGACTAATACCCAACGAATTCCATTATTTAATAATATATTCTTGCTTTATTATGTTTTAAAGCTCTTTTATTTAAGTGCATTTCCAATAGAGTTCCACCTGTAAGTGATCCCAGTATTTCACATGCCACACTGAGAAACAAGGACTGGGGCCATGTCAAGGTCTGCCCCAAATCATTTACATGGTTTTTAAAGGTATGCAGTTTAAGAACATATCTACTCTGTCTTGTTAATATTTTCAAATAGCATTTAAGTATCTTTAAATATTAGGTTAATATTTTCTTTTTATATAAGAAAATTTTAATACAATCTTTTCTCATTTATATAGCTATTCCTGTTCACACTCTCTCCCCTCCTCCTGTTCCACCCTTCCCCCACCCCACCCCACCACCCTCCATCCACCCCTCAGAAATGTTAAGGCTTCCTATGGGGAGTCAAGAAAAAGTTGGACACATCACTTTGAGGCAGGACCAAGGCCCTCCCTCCAAAAATAATGTGCTCCAAAATGCCAATTCAAGTACAAGGGGTAAATCCTGATCCCACTGTTAATGACCCCACAGACTTCCCAAGCCTCACAACTGTCCCCCATATTCAGTGGGCCTACTTTGGTTCCTCTGCTATCAGTCCAGAGTCAGTGGGTTCTCACTAACTCTGATCACCTGTTTCTTTGGTTATCATCATCATGATCTTGGCCCCTTTGTCCATATTATCACTCCTCCCTCTCTTGCACTGGTCTCCAGAAGCTCGGCCCAGTCTTCACTGTGAATCTCTGCATCTGCTTCCATCAATTGCTGGATGAAGCTTCTATGATGACAATTAAGGTAGTCATCAGTCTGATTACAGGGGAAGGTCAGTTAGACATGCTCTCCACTGTTGCTTAGAGTCTTAGCTGGGCTCATCCTTGTGGATTCCTGGGAATTCTAGGTTAATATTTTCAAATTACATATTATCTTATTATTTTTAGTTTCCTGCTTGTTTTCTAATAAGGGTATAGATGCAAATGTGAGGGGAAGAGAGAAGAATAGGGAAAGAGAAATCATAATCAGAATATATTGTATGAAAAATCTATTTAAATTTAAAATATAAAAGAAAAAGGCTAACCTACTTTATCTTTCTAATATTTTAAACTAATATAATTTAAATTTTCATATGCTATGTTCCATAAATGTGTGATTACATTTAAAACATGGGATTGCAGGAGGAGAAAACAAACCATTTCTCTTTTCTCTGAGGATCTGAGGTTCTGGAACCCCATGTCTTCTTTTCCTAAGAGTATTATCTTCCCAGAAGAACACTTGCAACCCAATCCTATCAATTTATGAACATAGTATGCCCTCCCCTTCTAGTCCCTTAACAGGTCTGACCTACAGTCAAGTAGACTATAAACTACTCAAGCTACTTTAACTAGATTTCTGAGCATTTAAAATCTCTTTTAGCAACTAGCTTAGGACATTATAAGAGCAAATGTTCATATCTGTCTCCTGAATAACCCTAAGTGATTTCAGAAGAATTTCATGACTACATGGAAATTGATTGAACACATAATCTATTTTCCTCATGCACATGTAAATTTTGCATCTCAAAATACTGGGTTTCTTTCACTTCCGATGGGAGTTCTGCACACAGTCTATAAATCTTGCTGTTAAGACATTTTCCTTCATTATCCTAAATTTATCTTAATTTCAATCCAATTATAAGCTGTTTACTAGAGTTTTCCCTTCATATAATTGAGCACAGAATAGTTGATTTTTTAACTGTAAACATACATCTGTGAATAATTCCTAAATGCCACAGTACATAGGAGATCCTGCAACATAATGGAAGTAATTTATTTCCAAATTGCTCCCATTTCTCTTATGCCTTGCTCACAGCGCTTTATTAAAATCAAGCCCAGCAGGTATGACAAGAGACTGACCTTGTTACATGCTGCCCTTGCAAGACTTCCAAGGCTCGCACAGCTCAGAAACTCATAATCTCTACAGCAAAGTTGTGGTGAATCAGCCATGTTTGAAAGCAAAAGTCTAAAGAAAGCCTGCAGAGTTCACTCTGCTCTGCCAGCGCTCCAGCAGTGTGACTGTGTGCCTTATTCGGCCTCTCTCTGCTTCCGCATCCTCGCCTAGAACTGGAGGCACAGTAGCTCCTTCATAGGGCCACGGTGAGGACAAAATGACTGGCAGCGCAACGAATGTGACCTCCATTTTAATAGCTGCTATTAATATCATCAACATTTCGGTCACTTTTATTCTTGAGAAACTCGTTAGTAGCCAATTTTTGAGGCAATAAGTGAAGATGCTACATAGAAGTTCAACACCAGTGCCTGAAAAATGATTATAGCAACATAATGTGATCTGTTTATTCTTACATCTTCGTGGTCAAATGTCATTGACCAACCAATCAAATCTATTTCAAGCAAATAATCCTTCTAGTAGTCCGTAAGCCAGCCAACTCTGTTATTGTCACTCAGAGACAGTTTGAGCAATGCATCAGTTGAGTCAGATTCACCCAAATGGTGCTGAGCATCTACTGTCTGCAAGGCAATGAGTCAAGAATGTGCAGAAGACACGAGGATGAAAGTTTATTCAATAGCTATTAAGTGGCCTTTGATGAGTCAGTCACTGAAGTAGGTGATAAAGATATAAAAAAAGAGGAGGTAAGAATAGTTTTTGTTCTTGAGGAGTTTTTAATCTGATAATGGAAAAAGGATGGGAGGAAATAGTTATAGTAATGTCTAAGGACTGTATGAGAGAAGGAGAAAATTTAAAGGTGAGAGGCAAAGAGGAAAAGGTCCAGGTGAAAACGGTATCTAAGTTGAACACAATATCTGGAAGAATTAATAAGAGGAGGGTCCGGGCAGAATACTAGGAAGCATACACAAAATCCCCACTACACTTCCATGGAGAAAGAAATAGGGAATGATGCCGGGGCTGGAGAGCATGGTGCAAGAGCAGATAAAACAGAAAGATGCTCAGAGAACACTGCCAGCCTTTCTAAGGGGCTTAGAAATGAGAAGGTGACCGACATTGTAAAACCATCACTCTGACTGCAGAGTAAGGACCAGACAAAGTAGGAGAAAGTGGGACAAGATTTGAGTCAGAAAGAAAACAATTCAACTGACAAGACCTGGATTTGACCGGGACTCGGAGAAGATCACAAGAATATAAAGGAACAAATGATTTCAAGAGACCCTGAGAAGACTCGGGGAGGACTAGTGATTGAGGTAACATGGGTGGAGAAGAAGAAAGAACCAAAGACAACTTCAGATGAGAGAAAAGACAAAAACAAACAAACAAACAAAAACGAAAGCAGAACTACCTGATCCTGACCATGTAGTGTAGGAGGCAGGACAGAATGAGATCACTGACGTAACAGACACATAAAGATGCAGAAATGCAGAAGGATAATCCCTTAGGTTCCCAGAAGCACCACCCAAGTACACAGGCCCTTGAACTTGCTGAAGATTTCTAGGGATGCCTGGACAAGCTGAAGAGGTGTTTGCATTTTTAGGTCGTACCAGGCCTGGAACATGGATCATTGCTGGTGACTAGAGTCCCGGGGACAAGGCAGGACCAGGACTGACAAGGTCTGTGACCCTCCTCCTCCTTCGCCAGCTGCAGGCCTCTAAGTTCTGCCCATCGATTTGGGCATCGTTTCTCTGAAAATATTCTTAAAGAAGACCTTGCCATGATAAGAAGCAAATCATTCCCAGTCCCTTAATATTTTTTAAAAATAAAAATGACAAAAGCTGGAGTATTCAACTTGTGTGTGGCCCTGGTTTGAACCCTCAGTACCTCCAAAACGAGGTACAAGACAGACTTTAAAACAATGCTTCAAAGCTTTTCTGTATCAGAATTTTGTCCTGGAATAGATTTGGACATTGACATCAGACTTCAAAACTCTTAGCATTGCCCTCGGCTTCTGTTCCAACTGCTGGTGCCTTCTACTCCGACCCTGCCAACAGCAGCCCTGAGACCAGAGCGTTTGTCAGCGCTGAAGGCACAGAGAGGGGCACTGCTGCCTGTAAATTGCCAAGCCAGCACATGTGGGATGCATCTTTAACCACAGAATATGTTTTTGTTAAGGCCTTTCCTCAATTGTAAAATCTTAAATTTAATAAGGATTGAAGAAGCCTATAAATCAAACACAATAAAATCATAAATCATGCACCTTGTTCTAAATGGGCTCCATATATTTTATCATCAAAAGTATAGATCTGGGTGTTTTGCAAAGACGGCTTCTCCAGCAGTCTGGGGGACAAAGCTGCATTAGTTTTCAATTTACGGAACATGATGTTAGTGATTACATTAACTTAATCTAATATTATTTCCCATATTTAAAGATAGAATGAGAACCTTGTGTTTCAATTGTTGTTGGCTCTAAAAACATAAACGGGAACGCATGTGAGCATGTGTATGTGTGTACGATCATAAAGTAACAAGGACGCTGCTGGCCTTCCACATAATCAGCCAGGTTATTAGTACAGCTGCCCGTTCCGTGTCTCAGGGGATTAGGAGCTTGGCCCCAAATCTCATTTAATTACAGAGCATTGACTACCATGGACCTCTTGCATCTGGACCCAGGATAATAGAGAGCATTTTGTCTGAATGGTTTGTAGTGTTTGGGGTAGAAACACATGTAATTCAATTTCTAACATTTGGTTGAGAACAAAAAGCAAAAATTCACAGATGGTCAGCTCAGCCTATCAAACAATTTCACTAACGTTCCTCTACTCTCTTTTCCTATAGATTGCAAAGTGCACTTCCTTTCCCTTTGGCATGTAAAGTGAAAGGGCACTAAATTATATAGTTCATCTGTACATGAATGTAAAAGTAATATTTACCTCAGAACTTAGCACAGGAGGGAAATCAGGTCACCAAACCAAAGTTGATGGTATGTTAGCTAATTACAACCACACTTCCTTAACGTGTTCATTCATTCATTAGAAGAAAAACACCCTTGCGCACCTCCAAGGCATCACGCCCTGCTGCCATGAAGGGAGTAGAGTGATGGACAGTATAGTCTGGATTTCTGCTCTACTGTAGCTCCTAGCTAGGCAGGGCGCTAGGTGAACAGAGAGTAACAAGTGCTGTGAGAAATCCAAAGTGGATACTGGGACAAAGACTTTGGGACTTTTAGGGAAAGACCCCCAGAAGCATAACATTTGAGTTGGAAACTAAATTAATTAAATGAAAATGAAGGCCGGCTACTGGAAGTATTTTTCCAGATGAGGAGCAAATGCAGTGAGCCTAAGCTAGCCCCGTGTGAGGAGAAGAGAAAGCCACCGGGAATGGAAGGTAGAAACAGGGAAGTAGTACAAGTTGAGGCATGGGGAACACTAGTGTCTTATATGGAGGGCCAGCCTTGTCCCTGGTGCCAGAATTTGGACTTTATCCTCAGAGCTCGAGGAAGTCACTGGAGGGGTTAGGCACTGAACAGAAGTCTTCTGAATCATACCATGAGAAGGCCATCACTCTAGCTAGAATGCTATGTGGGAAAACGGACTAGGGAGAATGGGCAAAATTGCATCGCAGACACCAATTTAATAGCTATTATGTACAGAAGAAGGACGGCCGCACTGTGGTGGTGGTATGAAGGTACAAACAGGAAGCTAGATGGGGAGGCCAACCAGGAAGTTAGCAGTACAGCAGGGAAGGAGGAGACCTAGGATAGAACTGAAGACTTGTTAACAACAGGAAATTCGGAGCTAGGGCAGGTAAAGCCTTGAGCCCAAATGAAGCATCCCACAAAGAGGTCATAGAAGGCAAAAAAAGAAGGGCACCACTATGTTTTGGGACATCCCTACATTCACTGTCTTAGAAGGGAAGTCCATCAGAAGAGCAATCAACAAAGGCAGAGGAGGATGATTCTGGGAAATATGCAAGAGCCAAGAGAAAAACGTGTTAGGAAGGAACAAAGGGATTCTTGGTAAGTCTGCTACAGTTGAAAGAAACCAATGAGAACCTGAAGGAGTCAGCTGCACACAGCCATGGGGAAGTCATGGGCAACCTTAATAAGAGACCTGAATGGTGACTGTAGTGGGCTGAGAAAGAGGCTTGAATCTGAGGAATGTAGAAGACAATGTTAGCCAGCTCTTCTGCAAAGTTTTACTATGAAAGCTCCGAGAAATGAGGTGTGGATCTAAGCCTCTCCCATCTAATTCTTGTAAGTGCCATTTTCATGGCTAAAGAACAATGTATACCATTTTCATGCAGTTAAGGCCTTGTATGAGAAATAATATAACTTGCTACTTACATATTAGTCAGCTGATGCAAAAAGAGCATTTGTGAGTTGAAGAGCATGTGGCAATTATTAAGAAGAGGTACGAGCATCAGATGTGTGTCACTATATACCCACCCATCCTGCCCAGTGACCTCCTACAACTTGAAGACCGAAGGTGGGTTCAGCCTAAAGACAATCTGAACAATGATGCATCAGGACCCAACATTTCCTTCTCTCTGCTCTGGGTTGTCAACATCAGTTTCCTCTCATGCATCCTAGACCTTCTTCTAAACGTAATGCATTTCCCATTGTTCAAAAAGAGAGACAATATCCTTCTTGCCTGAAACTTAGCTGATCTCCTTGAGTGAGCTGAGGACATATTTACCTTTTTGTCCGTCAAGTGTCCAACATAAATTGACTTATGCTCAGGCTAATGAGCAGGATATAGGAACATAAGACCATGGACACTCATTGTTTTTCCTCTGATAAATAGAAGTCAACATTGATTTATGAGAATTCAAACCTCATCAGAACCAATATAGAAATCTGAAATAGTTTCATGACTCAGTCCCTACCAGAACATGGTACCCTGTGACCAGAAAAAAAACCTCCCAGCTTCCAGGTTCTTCCTGGAAAGGTATGGTGGTTTGAATGAAATGTCTTCCATATTGTTAGTCTTGGTCTGCAGGTGATGACTCTGGTGGGGAGGTTTAGTAGGTGTGGTCTTACTGGAGGAAATATGTCACTGGAGATGTGTTTTGAGAGCTTAAAGACTTGCCACCATTTTGAATTCATTCTCTTTTATTGTTGCTTGCAACTTGAGGTATGAGCTCTCAGATGTTCCTTCTGCCATGCCTACTTTCTGCCATGTCTCCCTACCGGCACTGTGATGAGATCTTACCTGAAGGTCTATGATAAACCTTTCCTCTAAAGTTGCCCTTGTACCAGGGAGTAGCCTAGCCTATTGTGACAGGCCTGCCCATCTTGTTCTATGGAGGAATGTGGAAGACTCTAAATAAACATGTTTGAACATTGTAACTAGGGCTTTATGGGCCATCAGGTCCAAAGGAAACTCCAGTTCCCCCAACTCCAAAGGGCAGTCCAGAAATGAATTCAATCCAGACTGATTTCTGGTGGTTAGACAGAAGTCAGCATTCTTCAGGAACTTCTGAATTGGGTCCCCATCTGTTAAAAGGAAGCTTTTTCCTTACCTCTGGCAGAAGGGACACAGAGCTCCCACTGTCATAAACCCTTGGCTGCATATCAAAGCACATGCCAGACTCCAGGCTCCCATGGTATCCCAAGTGCCAGTTATACATTTCAAGGTCCACCCTAGCACCCAGCCTTTCTCACCTGTCCAGGCTGCCTTCTTCCCAGATAACAGTTTGCAAGACTGTTCACCCTGCTGCTCTCTCACTATGGTGTCTCTCACAGACAGCCCTTGCCACGCCCAATCTGCTGGCCATGTTCAGTTTCAAGCTCCTTGTTTCTCTCTGTGTGCTGTGGACCCTTCACGATGCCTCTGATGGTTTTCTCTCTCCCAGATACGGATATTGTGTATTGTAGATACACAATAAAGACCTCGGCCATATCATGGAATGGTGATGTCAGCAGTTTCTTTAGTACTCCTTCATATATACCTAGTAGGAACTTGGAAGACAGTAGTGCTGGCAGTGATGCTGACTGAAGACCTAGAGCAAACAATTTCACAAGGGAACAATATTAGCAATGGGGCTACAGACTGTTTCTATAATATTTTGACAAAAAATAAAAAAAATAAAGTGTTTGAGTTCTTTCTGTGATCTAAGAATTTACCTGACCAA
>LOEQ01005632.1:0-31878 GCA_001685075.1 Bramus lutescens
GGAATTGGGAGGGCGCAGGAGGTGGAAATTTTTAACAATAATAATAAAAAGTAATAAAAAATATTTAAATTTGAAAAAAAAATTCATTGACTCCAAATTTTATCTTGGCAATCACAGGTACTTCTCCACACCCAAACCAAAAGGTCACTATGGTAATAAGAGCTTTAATTTTTATTTCACTGCCTGGCAGCTCTCCTCATCTGCAGAACATATTGGGTTCTGGGTAACAAAACTGAATCAAACTCCAGCTGTTTGGTTGGCTTTTATTACTTAGTATTTTGGTGTATTGATGATCTTTAGGAATGTATTATTACAATTCACATTCTTAACAACATTACTGTTCTCTCTTCCCACATTAATTAGTTGGTGCTGTCTCTTTAAAGGAGTAGAGCTAACCAAATGGAAGATTTCTATTGTGAGGTGGGTGACTGCCTGTTCTAATGAGGAAGGCAGCTGCCTTGAAGAGCTGCACCCATGGTTGCTGCTGTGGTGTTCACTTTCATTTCAATGAAAACCTACCCTGCTGCTCAGCATGCTCAGGTAACCATGGCAACCTATCAGCAACATCACTGGCACAAATTAGAGCAAAGGAGCCCTGACTGGTTCCAAGCAGAAACTGAAGGAAAAGAAACCTTTCTCAAGGACACTTCGTTTTTATCTTAAGTAGCCCCTGCCAGAGCTGTATCTGTTCGGGATCATTGCCAAAACCAAGCACAGTTTTCTTATTGATGGCTTTTAAAAGGAGTTAAAGGTAACATGTTTGAATCGTAGTGACAGCTAAACCAGAGAGTCCCAGCTCTGAGTGACTCTGAGAGTCATAAAGGGCTTGAGAAGGTGTCATTTGGATGGCATCTCTGCTGGCCAGCCAGCCTAGCCACATCAGTGCTAGTCAAGTGAGTATAAGTGGACAGCTCCTAAGGAACAACATGGAAGGATGTCTCCTGGCTTCCAGATCCACGTGCATGCTCAAACACGTATACATACATAAGACATACACAAAACGGTTATTGTGGGATATTTCTGGGCAAGCAACCTGTGGGTCCCGCAGGCAAGTTCATGGGTTTATTTGAAGTTGGTGACTAGGAAGTTGGAAGGACATGGCAGCAGTTATGTTTCACATTGCTGTGACAAAAGGACCCCACAAAAAGCCACAGTGGTTCACGCTTTGAGGAGATCCTGTCCATCAAAGCCAAGAAGGTAGGACAGCAGGGGATTGAGGTGGCCGGTTATACTGCACCTACAATCAGGAGCGGAGGAAAGTCGGGTTCAGCTCACTTTCTCCTTTTTAATCAGTCTTAAAGCCCAACCTATAGAATGGTGCCACCCACAGTGTTGGTTTTCTCACAATTAACCTAATCTAGGCACTCCCTCACAGATGTAACTAGAGTTGTCTCCTAAAAAACCCTAGGTCCCATCAGGTTGACAAGATCAACCACCTCAGACATCAAGCTTCCTAAACAATGTTTGTCCCACAAGACTATTTCTGGAGGACGGAATTTGCTTTGTGTCATTGGCATTTAGGTCAGCTTCTGGCATGGGAACGATGCTTGCGGTGTTAGTGGAACTCAACTAGTAAAACGATGTCAACCACGGCTGATGAAGGCTACATTTCTTGAGTCTGACAAAATGAAGCGTATGGTCTCACAGTTCAAGAGGCTAGATATCCAGATATCTAACAGCAAGATGTCACCAGGACAGGCCATAGAAGATTGGTCTCAGGTCTAGAGTCCAGGAGTCCTTGATACAACTCTATCACATAACCTTCTCCATATGTGTGTCTGTCCAACACATGGCCTCCTCCCTATATTTGTGTGTCAAACTCTCCTTTTTATACAAACTAACCCTATTACATTAGGGGATCTTTCCACTACAATACAACCATTACTCATGACAAAGGCCACAGCCTTACTTCTAAATAAGGCCTCTTTCTGAGGCAATGGAAGTTGGTACTTCAACATGCTAATTTTGAGACATCACAATTCGGCCCCTAACATCTAAACACAGTGCTTTGAATTAAATACTGACTTTTTTAGGGGAAAATTGTGTAAAATGAGTATCTTCACACATGGTAAAGTTACCATTTGAGCTAGACTTTGGGATAACTTAATACACTGAGCAATGTGTCCAGTCTCTCAAAAGTCTCTATAAAAGGTTCATATCAGACTTGGATAACACTAATCAACCTTACTTAGCAATTAAAAGCCATAATCTCAAGAACTAATACAGCTTTAAGGCAATAACAAAGTTTTAACCTAGTAACATGCCATTATTGAAAGAGTTTAGTGGGGCTAAAGAGATTGCTCAGTGGTTAAGAACACCTGCTGCGCTTGCAGGAGACCTGGGTTTGGTTCCTGGCACCCACAGGATGGCTCTGAACCATCTATAACTTCAGTTACAGGCCATCCAATACCCTCTTCTGGCTCCACCTGGCATAGATATACACACATACACACTAAGGCACACATGCTCACACATACACACTAAGGCACACACACACTAAGGCACACATACACATAAAATCTACATTTTAAAGGAAATAATATTTTCCTTTCTAAAAAAGGAGGGTGGTGTTTACTCAAGGAGCAATGATGCCCAGTCTTGGAGAAAATAAACACTGATCTTTCTCTGTTTCAGAATAAGTCATCGTGAAAGCACATTGACAAGAGGGCTAATCCTCTGAGGTACAGAGGAGCACCCTCACATCCGGGAGCTCATCCTCTCCAGCAGTCTCAAGCCAGCTCAGAGGAAGGCCAGAAGGCCCCATCATCTTTCTCACCGTCGGACCTAGTTTTCTTAATGTTTAGCTTCTTTCTTTCTAGAGACATGATAACCTGATTCATGTTCCCTTGGTGGGAACAGCTTCTTTTGAAGGTACCCTGAGGTTCAGATGGCTCAAAATCAACTAAAGAATGAAAGGCAACGTAAGGACATATTCCTACGTTCAAGGGTAAAAGGCTAAGACACAGACATGGCAGTTTCCGTCTTCTAAGCATCACAGCCAATGACTGTGAGGACCACAGCAGTCTCTTCTCCAGGAGTGGCAGCAGAAAGTGAGCCACCTTAAAGATATGCCCCACTGTTTTCATGTGGCAGAGAAATAAAGTGATCGGTTCACATCACAAAACTGTCTTTGGAGTTGTACAGTTCATTACAAACAAGTATGAAAAAAACAAGCATTTGCTTTTGCTGTGTGTTCTCGGGGCCCTTCCCTGAGAACTCACAGGTTCGAGGATTCGTATCCTCCACCTCATGCTGAGGACTGGACACGGGGTTTCATGCATAGGAACACTGTGCCACTGAGCGACAACCCAAGCCCCTCATGTTGACTACTACACAGGGTACCAACACTTTGAAAAAAGTTTCCAATTGGAAATTTTTAATCTGTCTCTAATATATACTATTCTGAATTTATATGAATTAGATTTTGGATTCAGGTTAGAAATTAATCGACGCCTCATTGTGTAATTAAATGTTTAATTGGAAGCATAAATTAACATATTAAACAGAGGCATATAATTTTATGAGACAAACTCTTTCATTTCAATAAAGAAATTCACCATGGCAACAAACTGTCTGACCCATCCAATTAAGTAAGTAGTTCAAAATGACTTTTTCAAATTACTTAAAATTGCGGCCATTATTAAACATACATATCATAATGTATGCATTGCACAACTGAAATTTTTGAAAAGCACTAAAGCCAAAAAAACCAGAGAAAGTGAATTTAAAATGTCATTTTAAAAGTACACAAAGAAGAAAGATCAAAGCTGATATCTCAAAGGATAAAATTCCAACATTTTTATTGCAGCCCAGGCGATCTGTGTGCTTTAATATTTTTCTCTTTGGTATCATCAGGAAATGATTCAGTGAATTTTTAACGGTTTCTGGTAATTGTGGTAAAAGCGCATCTGGCTCACAGCTTTCTACTAGAAAGAAACCTCGGTAACCACGTGTAAAAATGAGTATCTTCAGATCTGTCCAGCTAGCTACCTCAGGAGCTGAACTGGTGTCGAATTCTTCAACGCTCTTTCTAATTACACCTTCACCTGATGACAGGCACTCTTTCATAATAAGTATTCTTTAAAGCTCCAGCAGGCACACCTAACAGCAACTCTTGGGGCCTCGGTTCAATAACCAGAAGTAGCATTTCAGACACCAGCCTGCATAAATTAGAACCGGAGAAGGCACAAACAGGATTCAGTAGGTGGCAGTCTTCCCTAGGCCAGGATGCTCCCGCTTCTGTGCGACTTGAATGCTCGTTGTCTGGCAATTACCTATATTAATTTCTTCCACAGAATGCTATGACCTAAATTACTATCAACTGCCTACCCTCAAATAAATCACCTGGCATTTTCCTGAGCTACACCTGGCAGGCTGAACGCCAGTGTTCAGAGTGATGTGTGAGAGTGCACAGTAGTTTGACTTCACTCCAGCTTCACAGAGACTTCGGTAAGGGTAGTGTTGCAGGTGACATGAAGGCAAATTAGTTCTCCATACCTGTTAAAGATGAACCAATTGATTTGACCTCTTCTACGGCTGCTGACATTATCCAATGAATTAAAATCCTTTTAAGTGGCAAATCAGTGGGTTCCTCATCCTTGGCATTTTTCACATTGAGGACTATGGGGAAGCATGGTCTATGAATTCAGTATCTTTAGCAGTATCCCTGGCCTCCACCTATTCAATGCCAGTTAACATCTGCCTAGTGTGACAAGCGAAAATACATCTAGACAGTACTAGATATCACAAGCGATCTTTGTATATAACGAAGATTCCTGCTCTTGCCATCGAGGATTGAACTATGTTATTCGTGTACTTTCAATAACGGTGCTGGCTCCCTATCAGAAGCTTGAAGTCAGTGCATGTACATTATAGAAAAGTTTGAAGTGAGTGAAAGCATAGTAAGAAATAAAATCAAGCCACCGGTAATTGCTCCAGATTATAACTGCTGTCATTTTTACTGTATCACTGTAAGTTCTTTTTTTCCTCTTCATAAGGATGTGTCTAGGGTTTTGTAATACTATCTGACTTGACATCTCAGAGAGACATGGAGTACTAACTTGTGAAAAGATCCTTTTAGCTCTAAATATATCCTGTGTTATTACTTTATCAAGCATAATTTAATGATTTTATAGTATTCCTTCAAGTGACGCATCACGCATTTTAGAAACCAATTTCTTATGTCAAGGCTTTTAATGTACATGACTTTCGCTCTGCTGTTGGAATAAACCCCCACAAACGGGAATTTGGAGTACTAAACCATTTTGTGTGAGCCTCAATACAAGGGGAACAAGAGAGAAAGGGAGAAACAAAGAAGAAAAACAAAGGTATAAAGGAAGAAAGAACAAAGGGGATGAGAAGACAGATGCAGAAACTAGAAGCTGGAAAAAGTAGAGGAACACACAGGTGAGCGAGGAGAAAGGATGGAGAAGGGAGGGGAGGGCTTTGCTCAGAGGAAGCTGGCCTTGACTGGCACCTCCCGGGTTTCCTTCTATCTCAGGCTTTGCTGGCTCACGTGGCTTCCCTTCCCACAAAAATAATCTTGCCCTTCCCCGCCATTCTGAGAGTGTACACTTTAAATTATTTTCTCCTGTTCAATTGTTCCTGTGACTAACGCACATTAGTGAAACAGTTATGCCAAAAACGAAAACAGTCGAGACACCTTAAAACATTATGCTCAGTGAAAGAAAGCAAACACAAAGGACCATGTATTCGCACAATTCCTTTTTAACGGAACACCCAGAATAGGCAAATTCGCGGAGAGAGGAGGTAGATTAGTGGTTGCCTGGGGCAGAGTAGAAGGAAAAAGACTGCGCGATTGCCATGAGTTTTCCTAGAGGGTGATGAGGATGATGGGTAGGAAAGCCTGGTGACAGTGTGGCACAATGATGGATTACTAAATGCCATGGGCAGTATTCTCTACGCTGGTTAAATTGGTAAATCTTAGAGAATGTATGAAAAAGGTCAGGAGTAGAAAACAGTAACAGAAACATTATGGTTTTTGAGGTGAGAGAATTTAAAACAAATCATATTAGCCACTATTTTACTCAGTATCTTGCCAGATGACTTTTCCTCCCACTCTCCAGATGTTGTAAGACAGACCCAGGTGGTGGGGTTCAAGCATAGGCCATTACTGAAAGCTAGAAATAGAATTTGCTTCTGGATCCAAAAGTCTGGAGCTGGGGATGGACTCCAGATTAACCAGGTGGACAGACCCTTTGATTGTTACCTCAGGATGTATTAGCCCCCTGTGTTATAAAGACAGGGAGTCTACAAAGTCATGAAGGAGAGAAAAGGCCCTACATCACCTGCCTGGGGGAGATTTCTCATCTCAAAAAAGGGTTGAATTAATCAGAAAATACATCCTCCAGCCCCAATGATGATGATGGTGGTGATGAGGAAGAGGACATTGATGATGACGATGATGATTGTTCTACTTACAAAAAGACCATGGTAAAGTGTCACCATAAAGTACAAGCTGTGAGACAACGAGACTGCCATGTTACAGAGGTGTCAGCCCTTTCTGAGTGCTACCTGAAGCCAAACACTATACCAAATTGCAGGCAAGCAAGCTTTCATTTGTGATCATTGTCCCAGCCAACAGCTAATGGCTAATATGAGAGCTCCTGGGACAGCAGCAGGCATCTAAGCACTATACACTAATTACAAGAATCCTAGGGCTGTAGCAAGATCCGTCTCCAGCATGTCTGGAAATCCAAAGCAGTGCTGACTTGCAGCTGTGAATGTTTATGGGGGGAGTTGATGCGATGTGTGAAATCATCTCATTGAGTCAGGAAGGATGCTCAAAAGAGTGTGTAGAGCCTGGAGCAGAATGAACTATGTTTCAAGAAAGACGGGTCAGTGAGTGAAACACAGAACTCAAAATTATCGGCAACATGTCTGCTTTCTTCTTGTTGGTTAGTGAATAGAATGGCATCATATGCAATTTCTAAGACGGCACTCAATAGCCTCACCTCCCTAAACCTATTGTCTATGGCCTCCCCATGGACCTGGGCTGAACATGCTGTGACTTGCTTTCAGTAGCTTATTCCCAAGTCCCGGTTCTACACACAGATCTGTTTACTGTCAATATGTCCCACTATTGCTTTTTCCCTTAATTTCTAGAATGGAAGACAATTACAATGCTGTGCCCAACCTCAGGAAGACACTCCTGGGGCAAGGAACTGAAAAAAACCCTGGCCCAAGGCCAAAAAGAAACTAAAATGATCAGGCCACCAACCTCTAAACAGCTAAATCCTGCCAATAACCATTGGTGACCTTGGCAGGGGACTTACTGTCAGGTGAGTTTGTAATGGAGACCACTGCCCCAGTCAACAGCTCTGGGCAACTTCAAGAGTGACCCTGAGGCAAAGACTGCTAGCTCAGCCACACCGGATTTCTGAGTCTCAGAAGCTGAGAGACAGCCTGGCTGTTTGTTCTATGACGTCATTGATTCTAATGTAAGTTTTCTATAGCAACAGGCAACAATAGGGATAGGCTTATTGATGCCCTGATGGTTATTAAATAAAGAGAAGAACTGTAGACATGCAATTGTCTTCCCTCCTAGACTCAGCCACGTAATCATGTTGCCAAGTAAATCACCCACTTGTGAAAGTAGTTTCTTCAGTCTTCCTATGTGAGTTTGGGACAATAGATAATGGACTGTTTAGCCTCCATTAAAAAAATCAATGAAGGATTGGCACTTTCTCCCTTTGATTTAGATCTATTGGCTGGTTATGCGGGAGCCTCGGGGACACACATCGACAGGGGAAGCCATTAGAGCTATTCAGTTCCCTGAGGAAACTCAGCAAAGAATTTCCTCAGAATTCTTCACTCTCCTTTAACCCCAAACTCTATGCGGCAGCAAAGGAGAAAAGCAGTGGCGGGCAGGGAGGTAACGGGGAAAAGAAGGTATGGGGAACATTAAGCTGCAGGTTCCTATGCCCCTCAGCAACATCCATCATAACCCTCATAGCGAACATGTTTCTGGTGAAGAAATGAGCCATGAACGAAAGCCCATGCAGCAGGGAACTTCAACTCCCTCAAAGCAAATGAGGATTTTCTACTACATTACTTTACTTCACTCCAAACAGAGAAGAAAACACAAAATGGGGGGGGCAAGTCCCTTTTTAAAATTTTTTTAGACATTTAAGAGCTTTATAAATTAGGTTCATGCTCCTTTCCCTTCCATCACAAAATCTCTGCACAAGTCATCGATTTCAAGGAAAATAAGATGTGCAGGGCGATGCCCTTTGCCGATTCATCCCAAGTAGCTGCTCCATTTAATACATTTGAGAGAATGCCAGGAACAAAGGAGCAGCGGGAATAGAGCGAAAGCTGTCAAATATGCTATGCAGATTTGTGTGGCTAAGTAGCTTAATTGGGACAAGTGTGCTTCAATAAAAAGAACCTGAGGTCCTAGCTAGGAACACAAAATGCCTTCACTTAACGCTTTTATCATCCCTTGCCATGAAAATATAGCTAATTCTTCACGGTAAAGATGACATCTACCTCTCACCAGAGGACTAATATTTAATACCAACTAGATTTCAAGTCAAGGACACCGAGTCCTGCCCGATGTTTCCAATGAAATATTAATGGTTTAAACAAAGCATTTCCTGAATCAAGACAGAGAAATGAACAAAGGGTGAGACATGTATAAGACTTCAGGAAAGAAATCCATCCTCCCACGCTGGGAGTCTCAAAAATAATAACAAACTAAGTAACGTTAGAAGTAACGTTAGATCAACTGCACTATGTAGGAGCAGACAGGGTAAGTGGGCTGAGGGCAAATGCATCTGCCTTCATTATGTAAGTGATGCAAGCTCCATAAACCAATGCCAAGAGTTATGCTTTCCACTTTGGCTGATTTACAAATACAGACACATCAAAACGATTTCAAGGTGTAGTAGATAAATTTCCCATTGTTCAGCTTGAGAAACTGGACGAGACTTTTCTGGGACACAAGTATCCTCATCAGTTTCTCTACCTAGAACAGGCGAAGTGCTGCCTTCTAAAGGTGTATGAAGAGGCCTAGATGTAAGGAAAGGGTGTGAATTCTCCACACATTGAGAAACCCCGTTCTGAAGAAAGAAGACTAAATGAGAGGAGGGCCGCAGACTAAATGGTAGCAAAAGGTCCCTTTTTCATCGCAGAACCCCTGAAGAAGGGGGTATATTTGCTAGGTAGAAAGGCTAGTGTAGCTAGCACACTAGGTGTGTTTAAAACCCCTATGTTGATTCGTTCAAACAGTCTAAACTTTAGTTCATGGAATTTTTCTCCTCTATCTGTTTATCACCAAGGGCTGACTGAGACCCTGGGTTCTTCAACACTGATTTCAGGAACTGCTTGTAGAATTTCCCACACAGCTTCTTAGCACTCACTAGAACATTCAACTGACTCTTGGGTCATCACTCAACCAAGACAGCAAAAGACACTAGATACAGTGCCACCAATGGTCCTGTGTTCTCATGGTCACCGTATGGCACATATGTGCAGACTTCATTCTCATCTGATACTTGAGCAGACGGTGTCACTCTCTCCCAGTGTCCACTCTCTCCCCTGCTTCCTCAGAATATCTGATTCCATTTCATAGTTCGAGATTGTGAGGACTAGCTGCCCCAGTACTATGCCCAGCTTCACCACATCCCAGTTGGGAATATTCCTCCCTCTGGGCCAAAATGATTTGTTCTGATCTAGGTGAGGGATGTGATTGGATAGTAGGGTCTGAACCTTGGGTGTCTTCGTTGGAAATTTGAGAGATGGAGTACAGGAAGTGAGAAAGGGGCAAAGGGAGATGTCAGAAATGGTAAAGAAGAAGAAAACATATATCAACTAGAAATAAAAGGTAACAGAAAAGAAAATGATACACTAAAAGAAAATAAATATAGTTTCCTTCAACCAAGCATTCTGACTGAATGCATGATAGGCACATTTTTATCTTATTGTGTATATGAGAATGTGTCTGTGTGCATGCATGTGTGTTTTTGTCTGTCTGTGTGCATATGTATGCATGTGTGTCTCTGTGTGTGCATGTGTGTAAGTGCATGTGTACCTCTGTGTGTGTGCATGTTTGTGTGTGTGTGTGTGTGTGTGTGTGTGTGTTTAAGAGTGAGTGCTCATAAAGAAATCACAGGTGAGAATTTCATGTGTATTCCACAGTTTCTACCTTAGTTTTTGAGACAGGGTCTCTTAGCTAGAGATCACAAATTCAGCTACACTGACTAGCCAGCAAGCTCTCAGGATCCTCTTGTCTCTGCCTGCGCAGCACAGAGATTATGGGCTTACACCACCATGACCCCCAGCTTTTACACAGGTGCTGGGGATCCAAACTCAGGGCTTCATGTTTTATTCCCCATAACTTCACCCACTCAGCCATCACCCCCACCTCAATATTCATATTCCTTCCCTTGCTGCATTATCACTGTCAGCACACTCAGCCATCTTTATGAAAAGGGAAAAACAAAGGAAACAGTGTCCCCAATGACATTTTCTTTACAATGATACCAGAATCATTAGTAAATCCAATGCTGATGGCAAAAACAGCCCTGCAGATTAATTAACTAAATGAATAATTGTAGTCTATAAATACAATGAAAATGCATTTTCTTTCTAAACACAATCTACATATTTCCATATTTTAAATGATACAATTTTAGCATTTTTCTTTAAGGAACATATAATATTACTTGATGAACAACTATAATAACTTTCTGTCTTAATCTCCCCAAACCATGAGAAAATTGTTCCTAGAATAAGACCAAAGATCTTATCTTCAAATATAGAGTTGATGACCCACTATGGCTACAGAAACTGGTTCCCACTTGTCAATAAATCTTAGTGTGTATACAAGCCACATTTCCTTTTAAGACCTCCACATCCATACAGTTCATTCTGTAGAGAGGAACAGTGTCTCTGAAGCATTGGTCCAGACACTGAGAGAGCTCAATGCTAATGCTGCTTTAACACCTGTTTGTTAGCAATGACACTGAGTCTCACCCACTGTCTGGGACCCAGGAGAGGACTTTGTTCTAGATCTAACTATCTAACATAGCATTTTACTATCTCCTAAAACAATAGGAGGCAATTATGAATGAGCTTAGCATGCTCTTGTACAAAACCAAAAAGCATCTTTCATCTTCCTCAGCCAGAACTCTGGGGCCATCATCTCCAAAATACACACCATACACCTAGCAGGTGCATAATAGGATCACACAGTTGAGAAGAAAATATGTTTATATCAGTAGCCATTTAATCTTCAAACATAATACAAGTTCAGCGTTCCTAATGTTTACTGTACAGGTTGACGCTACAGCCTTGGCCAATCCTCTTGCCAGATGGACGTTGTCATACACATGGCTAAAAGCACCCTAAGATCTACAGTTGAATAGAGGGGGTACCCAAGCCACATCACCATGCAGGGTATTACAGTTCACACCTGCCCACAGGACAGTCTACTACTTCCTGATAGTGGAAATCCAGATGTCTGAATAATATGGTTTGGTTTTAACAAAGAGTAGATGAGATTTCCACAAGTAAATGATAAATTTGAGGATTTTTTTTGTATGTGCGGTCTTCCTGCATGTACAGATGTGTACACTGTGCATGCCTGGTGCCTGTGGAGACCAGAGAGGTATTGGATCCCCTACAACTGGAGTTAAAATGATTATGAGCAGCGATGTGAATGTTGAGAAGTGAATCCAGGTCCTTTGGAAGAGTAATTATGGTTCTTTCAATGCCAAGCCATTTCTCTACCCTCATATCTTATAAAATGTATACAGACACAAACAGTAACAAAATAGTGATGTAGATACTTTTCTGCTGACATTTAATCAGTTTTATTCCCTGTTATGGGATGACAAATGGTGACCCAAGGTTACCTGAGAAGAACTCAGCAGAACAGTCGTGAAGCTACCAACTTCATGAGAAACCTGATTCTGTGTCCACTATCATTTGGGAAAGGCCTTGACTCAGCCTTGATATGAATTCATTGCAAGATGTAAATATTCAATATTCTTTGCTCCTGACTTGACCATTTAAACATATACATAATACCCAATAACCAGCACACAGGCTTAATCTGTGTGTTAATATATTTGTAGTTAGAAGTAGTATTCTATTTTAAGGAAGCTTAAAAAGAAAAGCCATGTGCAGAGTCCAGAGTAGGGGGTTTAGTGGCCAAAAGGCAATAAACTAAATTCTTAGTGTTCTATTGGGCCTTCACTTCAGTCCTGGAACTCTGTCTCAAAGAAATCTCAGTAGATATGTGGCAGGTGACCTGTCTGCTCTAATTCTTTTGAGAGGTCACACTTTATGAGAAGAAACACAGAATCTCTTTCTCCTTTTCTCTTTTCTCCTCTTATTAAAAATGGATTTTTTCTCATATAATACTTTCCCATTATAGGTTCCTCTCACTCCACTCCTCCCAGATCCTTCCCACCTCCCCTCCCATCCAGATCCTCCCTGTTGAACAAGCTTTTATAGGATAATAATAAAATAAAATAATAATAATAGACTAGAATATAAAGTAACATAAGATGAACCAAAAACTAACACATCAAAATTGTACAAAACAAACAAAGAGAAGGAAAAGAGCCCAAGAGAAGCCACAAGAATCAGAGACCCATTCATTTACACTCAGGAAAATTTGAATCTGGAAGCCATAATATATACAAAAAGGATCTGAAGGGTTAAAAGAGAAAAGAAAAATACATATATAAATAAAATAAAAACTTAAAATAGTAAGATAAAATTTACAAAACAATGGGAAGAGCCCGGACACAATATTATGAGACAAGGAATCTCAAAAAAAAAAAAAGAAAGAAAGAAAGAAAGAAAGAAAGAAAGAAAGAAAAAATCCATTGAATTAATTTTCTGTTGTTCATTTACTGCTGGGCATGCAGCCTACTCTTAAGAGTAGTTTGCTGCCCCAGTGAGACTCCTTTGGAGGAATGTAAATTTATATTTGGAAGTGGTTATCAATTGGGTGTTGCTTCTGGGATACGGATGGGGACATGTGTTCACTTCCCCTTACAACTCTAGGAGCCCATGTGATACAGAACTGCGCATCCCCTGAGCATGCCGTCTCAGACTCTATGAGTTCGTGTCTATCAATCATGTTGACTCAGAGGCCTTGTTTCTTCGGTGTCCTCCATTCCCTCTGGCTCTTTCACGTTTTCTGCCTCCTGTTCCCTCCTCTCTGGCTTTTTCACATTTTCTGCCTCCAAGGGTTCCCTGAGCCCCAAGGAAAGGGAATTGATTGAGATTGGCACCTCTTGCTGCCAAATGAGGCTCTGTCTCCTCATTATTTAGTGATTTCAATTATGCTTCATACATGTAATATTTTAGGAAGCTTCTGCTGTGTTAAGTTTCTGTACTATGCCTCAGGTAGTCCTGAATTTTAGGTGTATTCACTCTCTTGTCCTCCTTCCCCAACTCCCTCTCCACTTGATACTCCAGTTCCAGCCCCCACTCACACTTATCTATCTATCTATTCTTCTTCCCTTTGCTAGGAAGAACTATCCGTCCCACCCCCACACCAGTCTCTTACTCTACATCTAACCTCTGTGCTTGTACAGACTGTAGCTTGGTAATCATTGACATAACAGCTAATGTCCATGCAGAAGTGAATATATAACATTATTTGTCTTTCTCAGACTTGGTTACCTTATTCAGTATTTTTTTTAGTTCTATCCATTCACCAGCGAATTTCATGATTTCATTTTTTAAGAGACGAGTAATCCCATTATGTAAATGTACCAAATTTCCTATATCCATTCTTCTATTGAGCGACCCCTAGGTTATTTACAATATCTAGCTATTATGCAGAGAGCAGCAATGGACATGGCTGAGCAAGTGTCTCTGTGGTAGGATGACGTGACCTTTGGTTATGTGCCCAAGGGTGATATATTCCTTGGTTTCTATGGTTATGTTTCCCTATTCATTTCTAGTGTTGTTAATTTGGGTATTCTGTTTCCACCTTTTTGTTAGTTTGGATAAGGGTTTATCAAGCATACTCATTTCTCAAAGAACCAACTCACTGTTTCATTAATTCTTTATATTGTTTCATCGTTGTTTTTTCTATTTTATTGATTTCATCAATGAGCTTGATTATTTCTTGCTGTCTACTCCTTTAGGCGTGATTTCTTCTTTTTGATCTAGAGCTTCATGTAGAGCTTTTTGATGTAGAGCTTCTTTGATGTAGAGCTGTTAATTACTAGTATAAGATCTCTCCAAAGTTTTTATGTAGTCACTTGGTGTCATGAACTTGCCTCTTAGAACACAATCAGTGCTTCCCATAAGTTTGGGTATGTTGTGTATTCATTTGCACTCAACCCTAAAAAGTCTTTTGTTTCTTTCTTATTTTATGTCTTGACCCATTTTTTCAATGAGTTCTTCAATTTCGATGAGCTTGAAAACTTTCTATGGTTTCTGTTATTATTTATATTCAGTTTTAATCCCTTGTGGTCTGATAGGATCCAAATTGCCATTTCAATTTTCTTGTAGCTGTTAAAACTTGCTTTGTGTACAAGTATATGGTCAATTTTAAAGAAAGTTCATGAGTTTCTGAAAAGATGATATTTTTGTGTTTGTGAAATATTGTGTAAATATCTAGTAGGTCCATTTGGTTTATAATGTTAGTTAGCTTCAGAATTTCTCTGTTTAGCTTTTATCTGGATGACCTGTCTATTGGCAGCAGTGGAGTATTGAAATCTCCCACTATTAGTGTGTGGGGTCAATGTGTGATTTAAGCTATAATAGGTTTTTTTTATGAGCTTCGGTGCCCTTGTATTTGGTGCATAGATGTTAAGAATTTCAATATCCTCTTGAAGGACTTTTCCTTTGATGAGCATGCAGTCTTCTTCCCTATCTCTTCTGATTAGTTTTGGATTGACATCTCTTTTGTTGGGTATTAAAATGGCTACATGAACTTGATTCTTCGATACATTTGCCTGGAATATTTTTTTCCATCTTTTAACCCTGAGGTGATTGATGTCTACCTTTGAGGTTAGTTATGTGCTTCTTGTATGTAGCAGAAGGATGGAGCTTGTTTTTCATATCCATTTTGTTAGCCTGTATCTTCTTTATTGCAGGATTGAGTCTGTTGATGATGAGAAGTATCAGTGAGCAGTTTTTGTTGATTTATTTTTTGCTGTAGTGGTGTTTGTGCTGTTTTATTTTTGTTTTTGATTGTATTGTGTGTGTGTGTGTGTGTGTGTGTGTGCACTTCCCCCCATTCAGCTTGTCGGTCTGGGGCTATTTATTTCTTGGGTTTTCTTGAGTGTGGTTAGTCTCTTTAGGCTGCAGTTTTTCCTTCTAGCCCCTTCTATAGTACTGGATTTGTAGAAAGATACTGCTTAAATTTGGTTTTTATCATGGAATGTCTTATTTTCATAATATATTGTGATTAAGTGTTTCATTGGGTATAGTAGTCTGGGCTGGAATCTGTGGTCTCTTGAGTCTATAGAACAAGGACCAGGCTCTTTTGAATTTTTGAGTCTCCATTCAGAAGTCAGGTTTTATTGTCTTTGTATGTTACTTGATCTTTTTGTCTTGCAGCTTTTAAAATTCTTTCTCTGTGTTGCGTGTTTAGTGTTTTATTATATGCCAAGAGGATTTTGTTTTCTGGTCAGTCTACTTGATAGTCTGTATGATTCTTGTACCTTGATAGGCATCTCTTCTTTAGGTTAGGGAAATTTTCTTCTATGATTTTATTGAAAATACTTTCTGTGTCTTTGACCTGGGTTTTGTCTCCTTCCTCTATTCCTATTATTTTTATGTTTTGTCTTTTCATAGTGTCTCAGAGTTCCTGGATCTTTTGTGTCAGGATGTTTTCATATTTAACATTTTGTTCAACTGAAGTATCCATTGTTTCTAGCTTGTCTTTAATACCCGAGATTCTTTCTTCCATCTCTTGTATTCTATTAGTGAGGCTTGCCTCTGAGGTTCCTGTCTGACTTCCTAAAGTTTTCATTTCTAAATGAAATGTGTGGTGGTTTGAGTAGAAATGATCCCTACAGGCCCATAGGGAGTGGCACTATTAGGAGGGGTGGCCTTGTTGGAGGAAGTGTGTCTCATTCTCTTTCTGCTACCTACAGCTCCAGAGGTAGAACACTCAGCTCCTTCTCCAGCACCATGTCTGCTGCATACCACCATGCTTCCCATCATGACAAGGATAGACTGAACCTCTGAACTGTAAACCAACCCCAGTTAAATGTTTTCCTTTATGAAAACATTTCCATTACGAAAATTGCCATGGTCATTGTGTCTCTTCAAAGCAATAAACCCTAACTAAGACACAATGAAAACTTCAATTTGGGTTTTCTTAGTGTGTCTCTTTTACTTTAAGATTTAGAATGGTTTTATTCATTTCCTTCTACTCTGGTTTGTGTTTTCATAGATTAAGGGATTTATTAGTTTCCTTTTCAAAGGCTTTATCATATTCAAAAATGCTATTTGGGTTTTTTTTTTCTTGTGCTTTAGCTATGTTTCAACACTCAGGGTCTACTGTGGTAGGGTTCTGGGGCTTGAGTGGAGACATACTGTCCTAGCTGCTGTTGATTGTGTTTTTACACTAGGGTTGAGACATCTGGGTTTGGGAAGATTGTAATTCTAGGATCTGATTCTAATTTTATCTGTTCTTGTCTTTGTCGAGTGCGTGTGTTATTCCTGGGTTTCTGTTTCCTTTCTGGTTCTTAGGAGACTGAGGGTGTTGGCTCTGTGGTGCCTGGTTATAGACTCTTCTGGGATCCTGACAGGCATAGGCACTGAGGGATTCTGGTAAAATGTGTCCCCGCTCCCTTGGCTGAAATGCCAGAATCTCTTTATGTGGTGACCAAGATGGCACCAAGTTCTTTCTGTAGAAAGATGGTTGCTGAAGTCATCAAGATAGAAGTTTGTTTGTTGTTTGTTTTCCAAGACAGGGTTTCTCTGCACAACCTGGCCATCCTGGAAGTCACTCTGTAGACCAGGCTCGCCTCAAACTCACAGAGATCTGCATGCCTCTGCTCCCGGAGTGCTGGGATTAAAGATGTGCACCACCACCACCCTGGCAATAAGAGTTTGTTTTACAGAAAACGTACGCCTAGAGCCCTGAAGAGCCCATCTTGTGCCATTCTTAACCTAGGCCTGTAGGCGGTGGGGCCAATGGCAAGAAAAGTATACTAAGACTTTGAATTAACTTGAAAAAGAGAAAGAGGGAAACAAAATGAGGGACATGGAGGTAAGCCTTGAATGACCTGGTGCTCTCTCTGCTAGGAAAGTGTGCACCCTGAAAGCACAGTAGTAGAGAAACGCCTTCGCGATAACAAATGACTCTTCCAGGCCTTAGCAGACATTACAGACATAGCAAGAGGTGACAAAAGATTTCTAGCGCTATTCCCGGGTGTCACACAAACAATGTTTCAAACGAATGCCTAATCCATCAAGGTGGAACCCCCATGCACAGAAAACGCAATAAGTAAACCTCTAGTTTCAGTGAGGTCGTTAGCTCAGAAGGTAACTTTCCTGGCTCCCAGGATGGTAAATTTCATTTGTCCCATGACTTCCTGAGTAAATGATTTTATAATCCCTGGATTTGGCTTATGGGGATGCCTGGTGACTGATGAATGCCAATCTGACTCATTTACAGACTCCGTATGCACGGGAGCCCAGACATCATTTTGCTTGCCAAATAAATGAGTGTAAAAATGTTTTCAGTAAAATCAAAGAAACTAGCATCCAGGACACCGAGGAGATACACATCTGCACCCAGTATCACAGCAGCCTTCATCTCCTGCTTGCTGGGTCGCCAGGAGCTGAAACACCCAGAGATGTAATAAGAAATAACTCTTCCCCTTTAAAAAGCATTTTATGACCTCCTTAGGACTGTGGTTATTCACTGAGACTTTAACATCCTTATCTTCCTCACCACCACATGGGCTGGAACTTCACTGGCTTTTACATTCAACGAATGGGGTCTGGATTTCCATAGCAACCTTTATTTATTTATATAGGTAGGTCTGGTTATGGCAAAAGTTCCAGGTGCTTTATAAATATATATTCAAGTGTGAACTTTAACCTCATTGTTTCCATCGCCAATAAAAATATTTTTAAAAGAAAGGTTCAAATAGCTTCAACTAATTTTAGGGAGGTTTTAATTGTTCAGAGAGGGATTGTGGGCACAGATGGCAATGACTTTAAATATTTATCTTCTCCCATCTCCCAAACTCTACTAAGTTGATCATAATGAAAAAACTTGAAGTTATATAAAGACAGGACAAAATAAAAGAGAAAGAACACAGTCACATGGCAGTGGGTGTGGCAGAGATTTAGAAGCTGTAGACAGGCAGCTAAATCTATGCATAGAAGCCACATCATCCAAAGCATGTTTGGTAAAATGAGGAATAGCCTCTCCATCTGTATCCTGTGTCCATATTTCTCAAAAGGGTTCTGGATTTAGGAAATAAGCCCAGAATTTTTCTCTGGATTGCTTAAACTGCCTAGGAGCCCAGGATTTTTCTCTGGGTTGCTTAAACCACCTAGGAGCCAGTCTCCAAATTGAAGAGACAACCCCCATACTGGATGAACAGAAGGATAGCTCGTGCATGACATCACGATGCTTCAAAGTTCCAAAACCAAAGCAGGAGATTCAAAAAGCTTGAAGTGTATGGAATGAAATCATCGAATGCAAAGGAATATCAGTAGCGAAGTCAGCTGAATCTGATTTCTTCAAGGCTACTACCTAAGAGGGCAGGTAGACAGCAGCGTTCAGGCCCTTCATAAAAGCAGGAAACATTTTCAGCTTTTCATTTCCATAATGAATATCTAAAAATATTAACTTATGAAAAATGAAAGCTTATTTTGGCTCACAATAGTGGAGGTTCCTTCTGCCCCGCTGGCCTTGTTACTTTTGCGTCTATGAGGCCACATATTGCTAACATATGTAGGAGATCAAAACTGTAGAACTCATTGCTGGGAAGCATAAGACAGAAAAAAAAAACAGGGTCTACAATTCCTTACAAGAGCACTCCCACTGACCTAAAGTTCTGCCACTAAGACCCCTTTCTTAAAGTTTCTACCATTTCTAATCAGCACCAAGCTAGGAAGCAAGACTCCATCACATAAGCCTTTGAGAGAGACTTAAGATCCAATGACAAAACACTTAGTATTCTTATACCCAGCCAACGTCCCCAAAAGGTTAAACAAAGAAGGTTTTACGGGTGTTCAAAGTGCAAGACTTTTATTTCTTGGTAATGTCTTCTATTACAGCAAAGTCAAGAAGAGAAAAAGAGACTAACCAACAACGCAAGCAGTCGCAGAGGGTCCCCAAGCAACAGCATTGTACCTGGCCTAAAGATATAATGTCTACTTGGGAGGAAAAAAAGGGGTAATAAAGGAGGAGCATCTGTGAGACGACAAGGAATATAATCCTCTGATGGGATTGTTGAGTTGGTAGCATACTGATGGATATACACCAAACCTGCCCAGGCCTTGTAAGGAAATGCTAAACTGTGTCGATTCTAAACATAAAGCACGCTGTTTTGAACCGTAGAAGACAGCAAATAACAAGCACAGTACATTGATGGACACTGTAGTTGCCTCTCGGATAAAGACTTAACTAAAGTTCCAGAAATAATTACACAAGAAAGTCAGCAGGAAGAGAATGGATAAAGTTGTCATGAACCCAAATCTCTACCTACCAAATTAAAGAGCCAGGAAGTATTATGTCACATGAAGGGGTGAGGAAAGATAAAAATAAATAGAAGGAAAAATACCTAAAATAACTATGTTTTTGAGGGGCAAAGCTAAAAATATATTTTGATTAGTTTTTCAAATTACTAGATGTTTGTATCTGTGGCTATAACTTTGATGATTACAACTGGAGCAATGGAAACACCTGGAAACCAACTCAGAGCTCACATGAGGCCATGTCTGCAGTCTGCAGTTACCTAAGGGAATGCTTCAGCAACACTTTTCCACTAAGCAAACAATAAATTAAACTATCCTTAAAACAGCAAGCTGACATTGCTCACAGTCCATTTCCTCTGCATAGATACATCTCACACAGTGAATGGAACCCTGGGAAAAAGAAACAGCATTAAGAGCGCTGACTCAGAAATGCTTGAACAAGAAAATCTTAAAGAAGTATAGTTGAATAAACTGGGTCTTAGTTTTGAAATTGCTAACCTTCAAAGAGTCTCTAAGAAGTTCTGTGATGAAACACACCTCTACAAAAGCCTGAAGGCGCAATACTAATGACTTCATGGCACCTGAACCTGCTGTTATGTGTGGTGTTGCTATGGGCTGCCTAGCCATTGGAATCTACCATACAGGGACTATATTTACCCACAGAACAAATGCAGAAAGAAAGCAGAATCATCAACAAACTTTCTAAAGAAATAATTTCAAAATTCAGATAATAATAGAACTAAAATATTCAGAACTTAAGCCAACAAACTATTTGAAAAGCTGAACTGTTCAAACAGGGCATCTCTAGGGGGTTGAGGGTAACTACCTAACAAGGGGCAGGCTACTCCCAGGATTTCCACTGGCCACATATTTTCCATTCTGCTTTCAACATGATGCTTCAAGATTTCCTGGGAATGAGCAGGAAAGCATCTATTCACATCCCTATGGTGGAACTGTGAGGTTGCTTTTACTTATTTATTTATTTGGCAGGTGTTTAACACATAGATAATAACACAGATGCATGACCTGCAAATGCTCACAACACAGGACATGAAACCCAAATTTCATATAGAGTTTTATATTAAATTTTTAAGATTTTTTAAAAAAAATTTATTTTAGATAAGTGCCTGCATGCGTATATGTGAACAATATGTGTTCCTGTGGAGGCCAGAAAGGGCTGTTCGATTCCCTGGAGCTACAGTCACAATGTGGATGCTGGAAACCAAACCTGGGACCCTATAAGAGCAGCGCATCCTGTTAACCCCTGAGCCATCTCCCCCCTTCCATCTAGAATTTTAAATAATCTCTTTTTCAGAAGCGAAATGAATAAAGCAAAGCAATCTCAAACAGTATAAAGGTAAGATGCTCCTTCCACAGAACAATCTTACTTACTTTTCTAGTTTTAATAGCCTTCTAAACCCAATGAAAGAATGTCTCTAGGCTCAAAAAAATGGCAAACTTAATCTAAACAATGAACTATTTATAAACACTATTTATATGTATTATGTGCCATTTATATATTTAATGGATACTATATGGTGCTCCCTCTCCATTCATAGATTCCGCATACATAGAGCCACTCGATTGCTGATCAAAATATCTTTCCAAAACAATAAATCCAACACCTCTGTTTTAAAAATGTCATTATTCCATAGCCAACATAGAAAAACAGCAATTTGGGAAGAGTTAGAACTGTATGAGATATCAAAATCAATCCAGAGATAACTTTAAGTGTTTAGGAGAGCTCTACGTTGATCACATGGAAATACTGTCTGATATCATACAAGGTACTTGGACATCCTGGGATTCTGGTGTCCTCAAGGGATCAGGAAACAATACATGAGTATTGAGACACCATCATGAGACTCAATCTCAAGAATTCTCACATTCCATGGTCAACTCTGGCAGGCTCAGTAATGCCACTCAAAGACATTAGATTCCAACCCTGCAACCTCTAGATGCTATTTTATAAGAAAGAAGGGTCATTGCAGATTTGATTAAATTAATGACTTTGAGGGGGTGGATTATCCTGGATTATTTAATGGGCACTAAACCCAGCTACAGATATCCTTGTAAGAGAGGGGAAAGACAGAAGGCATTGGTGGAAAGAAGGCAGTGTGGCCAGACAAGCGAAGGCTGGAGTGATGGGACCTCAAGCCAAGAACATCTGCAGACCCTCACACACACACACACACACACACCCGCAAACTGCAAAGGGTGATGGATGGATTTTCCTGCGGAGCCTTTAGAGAAAGCATGGCTCTGCTAACACCTTACAATGTCTGGCCAGGGAAGCTGATTCTTGACTTCTGGTTCCCAGAATTTGGGGAGAATATATTCCTATTGTTTAAAGCCACAAAGCAGTCTTCGGAAACCCAGAACAGAGTCCTTCCATGTGCACTTGAGTAAACCTGAAATTATTATGCTGAGCATACCAGCAAGTCTGACACAAGACAAGCCACAAATTAGACAGAAAAGGTCACTTTCCTTGAAACTATGGAAATTCTGATTTGGGCAGAAAGAGAAGACAAATGTCAAAGTTGAGAGCTTAGAGGAAGCTGTCTTCAAAAGTGCTACTTAGGATAGAGTTTCTTGTTTACAACTTCCCAGAAAAACTTCTCAAGTACAAACAATTGTTTTCCTTATCAACTTTTTGAGCCTATTTTAAAATATATGTTGATTTAATATTAAAATTTAATATAAAAATTAATAAGAAAAATTAAAGTAAGTAAAAACTGAGAAAATCACATCAAAAGTTTTACCCATATCTTGTTACCCAGGGATGACTTATAACTGAGTGTATGTTTCTTCTAATACTCTAAACAAAAGCTGGGAGTTGTTATTTCTTTAAGACTTATTTATTTAAGGTGCACCACTGTTCTGCCTGTATATATCTGTTTGAAGGAGTCAGATCCCCTGGAACTGGAGTTACAGACAGTTGTGAGCTCTCATGTGTGTGCTGGGAATTGAATCCCGGTTCTCTGGAAGAGCAGCCAGTACTCTTAAACACTGAGCCATCTCTCAAGCCCATTATTTTATTTTTTAGGGTGTGGGGGAAGAACTGTGTTTGGCTCACAGTTCTAGGGTACTGTCCATCACAACAAGGATGTCAAGGCAGCAAGAATACATAGTAGCACCTCACCTTGAACCCACAGTCAAGAGAGCCGTGCATCTTCATTGACTCTTTGCATAGTTTTACAGAAATAGTGTCCTTGGGTTGGCAAGACAGCTTAGTAAAGGTCTTGACTTGTAAGCTCAAGAACTGGAGCTTAATGACCAGAACCCAGGTTTTTAAAAGTACATTTTAGAAGGTTGGGCATGGTGGCGCATCTTTACAGAGCACATATTTTCTCCTTTCTAACATACCTGATGCCCTTATCTGGGTAAACTGGATCCTCTCCCAGATCCAGAGTAGAACACCTCAATAGAGCCCAAGCATACAGAAAATTCTGTGCTTTAAACATAAACACTGCTCTCAGGGTGGACATGTGACAGATCCAATATGACCAGAGTACATACGAAGGCAACTGCTTAGAATGATGGGACAAAGCCTTCTGCAGTGCGCTGTGCTGGGCAGACTTGGGGCCTGGAATTTTAAAGTCAACTTGTGTTAACAAAACCATCCTGAGTGAGTTAACCCAGACCCAAAAAAACAAACATGGTATGTACTCACTCATAAGTGGATATTAGACATAAAGCAAAAGATAACCAGCCTATGGTCTACAACCCCAGAGAAGCTAGGTAACAAGACTGGCCCTAAGAGAGACAGACATACATTGATCCATGGGGAAGGGGAAATAGACAAAAATCTCCTGATTAAACTGGGAATGTGGAGGGTAGGCAGGATGGTGGAAGGGAAAGGAGGAGGGGAGAAGGAGAGGAGGAGGAGAACATGAGGGATCAGGATGGTCCAGTTTGGGGGAAAGACAGAGAGGGAGAACAGTGAAAGAGACATTTTGATTGAGGGAGCCATCATGGGGCTAGTGAGAAATCTGGCACTAGGAAAATCCCAGGAATCCACAAGGATGACCCCAGCTAAGAATCTAAGCGATAATGGAGAGGATACCTGAACTGCCCTTCCCTATAATCAGATCGATGACTACCTTAATTGTCATCATGAACCCTCACTCAGTAAAACTGATGGAGGCAGATGCAGAAACCCACAGCTAAGACCCACAGCAACAATGTGAGCAAAGGGGTCAAGACCATGATGGGATGCCCACAGAAACAGCTGACCCAAGTTAGTGAGAGTTCACTGATTCTGGACTGACAGCTGGGGAACCTGCATAGGACCACCACACTAGACCCTCTGAATGTGGGTGACAGTCTCGTGGCTTAGGCAGAATGTGGGGCCACTTGTACTGGGACCAGTATTTATCCCTACTGATTGAACTGGCCTTTTGGAGCCCATTCTCAATGGAGGGATATCTTGCTCAGCCTAGATACAGGGGAGAGTGCCTGGGTCCTGCCTCAATGTAATGTGACAGACTTTGTTGACTTCTCATAGGCCTCACTCTGAGGAATGGATGGGAGATGGAGTGAGGGGCAGGTAGAGGGAGTGGGAGGAGGAAAGGGAGAGGAAACTAGGATTAGTATGTAAAATGCAAAAAAAAAATATTGTTTTCTTAAAAAAGAAAAGAAAATCTAGCCTAGTCAGGTGGCGGTGGCGCATGCCTTTAATCCCAGCACTTGGGAGGCAGAGGCAGGTAGATTTCTGTGAGTTTGAGGCCAGCCTGGTCTACAGAACAAGTTCCAGAACAGGTTCCAGAGCAAGCTCTAGGACAGCTCCANGGGAGGCAGAGGCAGGTAGATTTCTGTGAGTTTGAGGCCAGCCTGGTCTACAGAACAAGTTCCAGAACAGGTTCCAGAGCAAGCTCTAGGACAGCTCCAAAGCTACACAGAGAAACCCTGTCTTGAAGCCCATTCCCCCTCCCCCCCAAAAAAAAAACTAGCCTAAGAAGAACTCTAGACATGAGGACAAGCAGAATCCTGGTTATACAAAGCAAGACCTCCAGGAGAAGCCCTGGGGTTCATCACAGTTGACCCTCCTGTTAGAATTTGCAGATGAGAAGCCAAACAAATTTCAGTAAGTTAAGATAGTTCAAATTTCCTGTTATTTTTGGCCATAGCATCCAAGAGTATTATTTAGCTGTGACTCTCATTAGTGACCAGACCACTCTGAGATATAAATGAAGAAAGAAAATTAGAAAAGGAGGTGAGGAGGAGAGAGGAAATGAGGAAAAAGAAAATGGAATCAAGGAAGGAAAACCTCAAGAAACTCACAAGTCCACAGGGAGTAATAATGATTACCAAAAAAAAAAGTGTATCTTTTAGAGTCCATGAGATGGTTCAGTAAAAACTCCTTAAGTTTTTACTGAATACAAACTTGGGTGCTGCATTCAATTTCCAGAAGCCATACCAAAGTGGAAAGATAAAATGTGAATTCACAAAAATGTCCTCTGACCTCTGCATGGCCCCTGACAATAATAATTTAAAAATTAAGAAATTAAAGCTTATCCATTAAACAAAGATTTTTTTGGCTACTGTCAGGTTTTTCACCCTTGTTACATTTTTTCTTTCTTTTTTTATTAAAATTTTTTTTCATTTTACATACCAACCCCAGTTCCCCCTCCCTCTCCTTTTCCCACTCCCCCACCTCCCCCGACTTCCTGCCCTCCATCCACTCCTCAGAGAGGGTAAGGCCTCCTTTGAGGACACAATAAAGTCTGGCATACCAAGTTGAGGCAGGAACAAGCCCCTTCCCGCCCACCCCATATTAAGGCTGAACAAGGTATTCATTCCACCATAGTGAACGGGCTCCAAAAAGCCAGTTCATGTACCCAGGGCAAGTCCTGGTGCCATTGCCAGAGCCTCCCCTCCAACAGGTCAAGCCACCTAACTGTCACCCACATTCAGAGAGCCTAGTCCGGTCCCATGCAAGTTCCCCAGCTGTCGGTCCAGAGTCCATGAGCTTGTTAAATTTTAAGGAAGCAAGAAGTAGTTGTGTTTAGATTTGCTTATAAGGGAGTCTGAGAGAGAAGAAAGGAGACATGTGTCAGCTACCACACACCCTGATTTAGAGGAACAGGAACAATAAGGAACATGGGACTAAGTGCACTCTGCCCACTGCTGCTGGTGACCGTCCCTGCCCCATTGTTAGCTCCATCAGGTTGAGCTATGTCTCGAAGATCAGTAACGCGCATCTCGGGGTGTGTCTGAGATGGTGTTTCCAGAAAACATTGGCTCACAAGCGTTCTGATGGAGGGGACTGATGGATCCCTTGAGGGACTCATATTATGACAGTGGTATCTGGAGAGTGAAGAAAGAGAAGATGTGAGTCTAATATGGAAGAAGTGGCTCTCTGGAAGTGCATCCCGCATCCTGTATATTGCGTGGGCTCTTTCTTTAGTCCTTCTTTCCACGTCTTGTACCCCATAATGTGAGTGTCCCGGCACAGGGTTCTGCTGCCAAGAGTTCTGTCCGTTTACACGGGGGCCAAGCAACCACGGACACAACCCTATGCAGTCATGAACAAAATAAACCTTTCTTCTTCCTGAGTTGTTTATGTCAGGTATTTATTTGCTTACGGTGGCACTAAAGCAACTAATAAGACAGTCTTCACTTTCCTCGAATCCTGTCTGGATATTCAAATAAGAAACTGATTTTGAAAAGGAAAATCTACATAATAGAAATTGCCGAATTCATGTGTGTGAATGGGTGTTAATGGTTAAGGAAAAAGAATGAGCATTCGTTTGAAATGAGAAAAACGTGGCAGAGCATGACTATCCCTCTAATTAAATACATGCGCCGTCACATAAACACAAAAGCTCAAATGGAGGAAACAGACACACGTGGCGCTGATTTCAAGCGTGTTTCAGTTCGAGTCAGGAGCCCTTATCACAAGTACAATGGCTGGATTTCACAGCTTGGACCCGCTGCTGTACATAACCGCTACACGGCAGGGTTTGGGAACTTCCAGCAAAACCTCCGGCTCAGAAATGTCTCTCTCTGTTCCGTCCAGTGAAACTATAAATCAGCCATGTCGTGCTGCCCGGTTTGATGTCGAGTTGAGACAAGCTAGAGTCATCTTAAAAGAGGGAACCTCAAGGAAATGCCCTAGTGAGATGCGGCTGTAGCGAGTCTGTAGGGCATTTTCTTAATCAGTGATTGACATGAGCAGACCCGGCTCACTGGGAGCAGTGCCAGCCCTGGGCAGGTAATCCTGGATGGTAAAAGACAGCAGACTGAGCAAGCCATGACGAACAAGCAGCTAAATGGCACCCCTCCATGGCCTGTGTTTGAGCTCTTGCCTCCAGGTTTCTGCCCTGCTTGAGTTCCTGCTCTGACTTCCCTCAATGACTTGGAAGTGAAAGATAGATAAACCCTTTCCTTCCCAAGTTGCTTTTGGCCATGGTATTTTTTATCACAGCAATAGAAACCCTAAGACGCATCCTTCTTGACTGCTAAGGGATTATTGCTGCTTCACTTGCATTCAAAGAATCTCAAGAAAAGTGGCATGCATGTTCTTATGGCTTATGAATCGTTAACTCTTTGTTGAAAATCGGTTTGTCTGATAGTTTCTGACCTCACAGGAAGAAGAGGACATCAAAGTCCTTAGGTGGGGCCTTCAACTGTACCAGTTCAGTGCCCTGGGGGAGGGAGAATGGGGTATGTCCGGATTTCAGTGAGACAGCAGACATAAATGACTTGCTGCTGTGGCTCTGTGGCAGATGAGGGGATCAAGGATGCTGGACACTCCTCAAGCTTCAAAAAGAAGGCTCGGTCCCTCCCGGTGTGGGAAGTATGGAAGTGAGAAGGGAAGAGAATGGGGGGAAAGCCTCCTGTTTCCTCACATTCCAGTGTTCAAAGCAAGGAGGAGGGCGCAGCAGGCTGTCCATCCCTCATAACTTGCAGCTGCCTGGAGACTGTGTATGGCAGAGTCGGGGCAGACAAACTCAACTCCAACAAGGCGTCTATGACATTACCTGCTTGTGACCCTCCTTTCTGAACTTTGATCTTCATCTCTTCCATTGAGATGCTTCCTGCACTTTTCAGAAGTCCTTGTACTCCGAAGTGACCACCAACCATGAGCTTTATAAAGTGTTTTAGAGACACGTGAGGTAGGATATGTTTCAATTCCCCTCCCCCACTATACCGCTGATATTTCAGTTCAAACTTGTGAGTACCATGAAACAACAGAGGAGCTCTGCGGAGCAGGCTTTAAAGAGCACCCACAAGGATGGATAGGAACTCATTGGACACACTGAGCTTGTGGATGCATGCATGTATGTGTGTATGCATTTCCCTAGTAAATTTTATGTTACAATATAGTATTTCATGTTATATATAATGTATTTTATAATAAAGTATATTGCTTTTTAGTATATGCTATGCCTCTTTTTTTTAGAAAGCTGAATTTAAGATTCTGAATTACTGGTGTGCTTTGCATAAATCCAGATGACACATAACACTTGCCACCTTGCTAAAATGGAGCAGTTATATAAATAAATATGTCTCCATGGAAGATAGTGGCATGGTGAACAATTTCATAAATTCTGACCAATGACTTTAGCAGTTGAGAAACGAGAAACGTAAGCCCAAACTGCAGTGAGATGGACCCTCACTTCAGCTAGAAAGATGCTAACAAGGATGTGGAGGAAAGACCGCTCTCCACTGTGAGCAGAAATGTGACGCAGCTAGCTGTTCTGGAGAACCGTACGGACAGTCCTAAGAAACAGAGGGCACACTTGCCATAGGAGACAGCCATGCCACTTCTGGATGTGGGCAAAAAGGAAAAGGATATCAGCGGCTTAACAAGCGACCTGCACACTTGTATCATTGCTGCACTAGTCCCAATAGCAACTAAGATAAGGGATCAAACTAGCTGCCCAACAGTGGATAAACTGGTAAATAAAATATGGCAGATAGAGGAAAGGGAACGCTTTTCAACCATAAAATAATAAAATGCTATCTTTTGAAGCAAAATGTATGGGCCTGGGGGATGTTATATTAAGGAAAATAAGTAAGAAACAAACAAAAAAAAACATGTGTTCTCCATTGTTATGGTTTAGATTTTTAAATTTTTCCATATGGTGTATGTGGTGCTAGTGTCTGGTGGGTTCACTACTTAGTGTGTGTGTGAATGTGTTCATATGTTCATGCAGATACACATGTGTACACATAGATATGAAGGCCAGAAGTCAACATTGAGTGTCTTTCCTCCACTGTTGTTCATCTTTTTTTTTTCTTTTGATTCGGGGTTTCTCACTGAACCTGAAGCTCAGTGATTCAGACAGACTGGATGGTCAATGAGCTTCAAGGATCCATCTTTCTCGGCAATTATCCTTTGCCCCCTGGGTGCTGGTGTTATAGGCAGGTACAACCATGCCCAGTCTTATACATGTGTGCTGAGTATCCAAATTCATACTTGCTCACCATGCTCTTTAGCAGCTGAGGTACCTTCCCAGTCCCATGGTTAAATGACAACCAGTGATCATGTGTTAATGTGTCGTCCCAGGTAAGGATATTATCAGGAGGTGGTAAACGGATTGGTAAGCAAGCCATATGTGGAGGAAGAAGGAAGCAGAGGGCATACATGCTCTTGGGAAATGCTGGAAATATGGCCCCTTCTCTTCTCTTCTCTTCTCTTCTCTTCTCTTCTCTTCTCTTCTCTTCTCTNNNCTTCTCTTCTCTTCTCTTCTCTTCTCTTCTCTTCTCTTCTCTTCTCTTCTCTTCTCTTCCTCCACCTTCCCCTCTTCCACCTCTCATCCCAACATGCTTTTCCTGTCATGATGTCCATCTTTGCCACAATCCCAAAACAGCAGGGATAAGCAATTTCAGTCTGAAGCCATGAACCCAAACCACTTTTTACACATAGTCAATATCAAATATTTTGTCACAGCAATGGAAAACTAACACACTTAAACGATTGCTGAAACATAATGAATTGTGGCAACGTATGGCGGTGGTTTCCAGAGGCTGGGGGTGGAGGGGTGAGAAGAAATAGTGAAGGTGGGAAAGCAGTTACCCAGACAGAAGTAAATCAACTCTGGTGTGCAGAGACCAGTGTGGGGGGCTATAGTGCACAGTAACCTGTCACCTGCTTCACAGATACATATTAGAGAGGCCTTAAAAGGCTCTAAATGCACAGCAGTGACAAAAAAGCTGAGAGCATTAATTAGCATGGTTTGACCAGTACATAGCATACATAATTGTTGAAGTCTGCATAGTACTGCATATGTTTGAGCAATTCTTGTGCTATAACTGTAAACAGACACTGCACTTTCATTTCCCAGCCACCCAAACCCAAATAGTCACACAGAAGCTATATTAAGCACAACACTGTTTTGCTAATGGCTCAGGCATATTCCTAGCTAGCTCTTAAATTTATACATTTCTATTAATCTATGTATTGCCCCAGGGCTGTGGCTTACCAGTAATGTTCTGGCATCTTTCAGCAGCTACATAGTGTCTCTTTGACTCTTCCTGTTTTCTCTCTTTATCTGTTTGGATTTCCCACCTGGCTTTACTCTGCTAAGCCATTGGCTAAAACAGCTTTATTCATCAAGCAATAAAAGCAACGCATATATAAAGAACATCCCACATCAAATAACTTTTTACTTTTATGTGAATGGAAATGCTAAATAATATGATTTTATCATTGCATATAGTACCCAATAAAATTTTATAATTAAAATTGCAGTTCTGTAAATATAACGGAAAAAGTATCCATAATAAACATTTACCCTGGTTCTGACCACTAAGTCGTGTAGAAACTTAACTACATATAAAAGAAGTGATTTCAAATTTGATGTGCAAAGGGTCAAGCAGTTTCAAAAGAGATCTGTGGAGGAGCGTGGCCACTAGCCTAGTTGTGAAGAAGCACCAGAATCTGTTACTAGGAACACTGGGACAAACCTGGATTCTGCCAATGATTCACTGGGTGCCAAAGACAGGATAAAGAATATCTTCTTGCCTCAACTAGCTCATCTGTGATATGGCGGTGCACACGGCCCCTAACCCACTGAATTGTCAGTGTTCTGTACTAGGAAAGGCGCATAGACACAGTAAACACATTAGATGTGTTAACCCGCAGCTGCTCTCCAGGATCACAATTCCTGCATTAGTGTTTTTATCGCTGCTTATCATCATCATCATCATCATCATCATCACCATCATCATCATCATCATCATCATCATCATCATCATCATCACCATCATCATCACCATCATCATCATAACAACATGATCTCTACTTTATTCCCGTTTCCAGAACTTAGGGCAGTGGACCTAGAAGTGAGTCTGTGCCAAGTAGGACAGCACCCCCTTGAGGCCAGGACACGCAGAGGCATAGAGCCCACGAGTGTGTGCAGAAATCCCAGACCCCTGTAGCACCCCCACCCCCTAGACTTCTTGGCCTGCTTTGTCACTTGCCAGTCAGTCAGTGCTCAGGTTACTTACATATATATTACCCCTGTCACATTACTCTGTGGGCAAAATTCTCAAGCACCAAACAGCACACCTTCAGGTAAATTTTATGGTAGACTAGAGGGCAGGCTTCTGCTCTCCAACCCTAAGGCTTAGTTCCTGAGAAGAAGAACTTGGGAATTCTGATATACATACATGTTTCTAAAAGTCTTTGTGATTGGAATATTGAAACGGCTCAGCAGGTCATGACACCTGCTGCCAAGACGGACACAATCTGGGTTCCATGCCCTGGACTCATGTGGTAGAAAAGAGAAAACTGACTCCCAAGAAGTTGTTCTCTGACTTCTGCATGCTAGACATTGCATACACATGTGTGTACACATTCTCTATAAGAAAGTAAACAGTAACCACACCATGAGGATCAAGAAGACCTTTTACAAGAAATAAAACAGGGAAAATAATACTTGAGATTATCTTACTTGGACACTCCAATTCCCTCCACTTCTTTGTACACTGCATTTCCTACAATCCCTTTCTCCATGACTCCCACATTCAGTGAACTTTCAATGTGTGCTGATTGAACAAATGTGTGGTAGAAGGCAAAGACACCCAGCATCCCATCATGCAAGAGAGAGGCACAGCAAGTAGTCACCCAGCTGCAGAACTACACATGGTCTATGAGGCTCAAAGCAGCTCTAGTGAGAGTCCTAAGGGGATGCAATGGGCTACCTGGTAAAATAAATAAATAAATAAATAAATAAATAAATAAATAAATAAATAAAT
>LOEQ01005632.1:31920-60306 GCA_001685075.1 Bramus lutescens
GAGAGAGAGAGAGAGAGAGAGAGAGAGAGAGAGAGAGAGAGAAAGGAAAAGAAACGAAACTCCACTAAAGAAAAAGAAGAAAGTGGCAGCAATAGAGGAAAGCACACAAAGACCCAGCTGCCTGAAACATGAATAGCCTGGCAGAGCAATCTCTCTGGGACCCACTGAGAATACAGATCAGAGGGAATCAGGCTATCCGAGATGAGCAAGGCTCTCAATGACACTAACCTTCACCCATTCTCAACTCCCCCTCCCATTTGATTCTTCCTGCCTCTTTTCCTTCCCAAAGTAGAAGTTATGCAAGTACATCTCGGGAGCTATTAGGGAAGAAGGAGCAGTTCTGTGTAAAGACAGGGGGTCCCAATCCCTGGCCCTGCAGCTGGGCCAGCGTTACATTATGCTCATTATTCCTAGGACTCACGAGTCGGAGAGAGAGATCCTTCTGCAGCTGGCGTCTTGTGAGTTGAGTTACTCACTGGCAAAAAGAGAGAAACAGTGGACTCTGTTCTTGAGGATGACTGGGGGGAGACAGGGGGAGGTTTGGGAATTTTTAAACAGAAATGTCAGCATTTCCAAGATCTAACCTTTAAAAAAATAAACAAAGGAATATGACTTTAAAAACAAGCATGGCATTGTCACTGGGAGGAGAAAAAGGCAGTTGAAGCATATTTCCAGTTAAAATTTAGTCATAAGTAATAAGTCAATAGTGTTCAGTTCAAGAATCACATGTTGAGGGCTTTCCTTCTTAGGACAGAATGGTCAGAAAAAAAACAAAAATGCTCAGGGACCTGCAGAGCTGCTGGCCCTGACCCCTGATTCTAGGAGTGCCAGTATCTAGCCCTTGAATCTCCATCATTTCTAAGGATGCAGAGTTCACACAGTTCTTTGATGGTCTAACGGGATGTCTTCCACCTTGGCTACAGAAACTTCTTCTGGATTCAGCTGAAATCATAGCTAACTTTCTGTTGTCCAGCTGGCCAAACACACTGATACCTGGACACTGTCGGTACAAACGCCCCGTAATATCCTTACCTGAAATCCTCTTCTGATGTGGGAAGCCCTTCTGTTATATGTGTTGCTTTTATTGGTTAATGAATAAAGAAACTGGTTCGGCCTTTGATAGGGCAGAGTAAAGCTAGGCAGGGGTGGGGGCGGGGTACTAAACCGAACGCTGGGAGAAAGAAAGTGGAGTTGTGAGAAGCCATGTAGCTACCCCTGCAGACAGACACGCTAGAACCTTGCCAGTAAGCCACAGCCACGTGGCGATACACAGATTAATAGAAATGGGTTAACCAAAGATATAAGAGCTAGCTATCAATACACTTAAGTGATTGGCCAAGCAGTGATTTAATTAATATAGTTTCTGAGTGATCATTTCATGGTCTGGGCAGCCAGAAATGAACAAGCAGCCTCTACCTATACTCTTCTTCCCAATCTCTTTTTTAAAAATTATGTGTGTGTCTATGAAGGGCATTGCATTTGAGTGAAGGTCCTTGTGGATGCCTGAAGAGGGCATCAGATCTCCTAGGGCAGTGGTTCTCAGCCTTCCTCATGTTGCAACCCTTTAACACAGTTCCTCATGCTGGGGTAATCCCAATCATAAAATTATTTTTGTTACTACTTCATTAGCTGTAATTTGCTACTGTCATGAATCATAACATAAATATCTGCTATACAGGATACCTGATATGCTATGCAACCCCTGTGAAAGGGTCATTCAATCCCCTCCCCTCCCCAGAGGGGTAATGACCCACAGGTTGAGAAACACTGCTCTAGAGCTACCATCACAGGTGGTTGTAGGCCACCTGAATTGGGCACTGAAAACCTAAGTCTGGTCCCTTAATTCTGATCTCTACAAAAACAGAAGTGTTCTTTAACCACTGAACTATCTTTTTATCTCCCCAGATCCTCAGATTCCCCAATAACCTTTCAGAAGTAAAATAAATGAGAACAGCTTAAGGGCAGTACATGTAAGTGGGAAAAAGATGAATACTGGACTCTATACACTCTCCAGAAAAATGAAGCTTTCACGATTTTATTTCTTTATTCCCCTAGAAAATGACCACACCTCTCTTCTTCCTTCCTGTCTCCCTTCTCCCTTTCTCTCTCTTCCCCCCTTCCCCCTACTTATTATTACCCTCTTTCCCTGACACACACACACACACACACACACACACACATTTTTATGTGTGGATGAGGTTGCTTTGACTTCTTTGTCTTGTTTTCGAGCCAGGGTCTCACTATGTAGCTCTGGCTGTCCTGGAACTCATCATGTATACCAGACTGGCCTCGAACTCTCAGAGATCCACCTCCCTCTGCCTCCCGAGCGATGGGATTAAAAGAGCGTGCCACTACACCATTTTCATCCTGCAGCTTCTTTGAACTCTCCCTTGCGTTTTAAGCACACACTTTGGACTCCATCAAACGAAGCTGTCCTCCTTACATTCGTCCCCGACGTGCTTCATCTTGCTGCAGGTTATCATCTTCTCCAACAGGAGCGGAACTCAAGATGACAAGAGCATACCTTCCGAAGGATGCGCATGAACTTGATTTCCAGCCACTTTCTGAATGTCAATATTTTTCTAGTTGCTTGGCTCTTCACCAATGTTACATATGGCAGACACAAGGTCATTTCATAACTGTCTCCCTCTAGTCAACTACTTTTAAAAATGGAGTCTTAACTTACCTGCCTACATCCTCGTTACAATTAGAACAATATCGAAACTCCTTGGCATGGCCATGAAACTCTGCTTAGCTTGACCTCCCCACTCAAATCTTCCTCAGCCTCCCGAATCCACTGACCTATTTCTTTCCCTTCAAAGTGACAAGAAGCCTACATCCACTTCGAAGACTCAGCATTCCTTCTTTTTACCGGAAGGGGGTGTCCCAGAAGCTCTTTACAAACTGGCTCTCACCAGTCAATGGCTTGCACATGCGGTCTCTCCTCCCTTGACTCACAAGGAGCAGCTAAAATTCCATAAAGATGTTGTGGCTCTTGTCCACATTCTGCCCCTGAGCCTGGCCGGCCCTGAGCAGGCAATAAGTATGTATGGAATGAAAGGATGTGTGTGAGGGTTTGTGTGACTGCTGTCACCCCAGAGTGCTGCAGGTTCCAACCTGACCACAGCTATGCAACAAGAAACCTGACCTGCTTCTCCAGCAACAGGAAGTGAGGAGGAGGGTGGGTCCAAGAGGTTTTTAAAAGATATCATAAGCAAATACGCATTTTCCCTCCTCCTTATTTTATTTTCTCCACCCTAAACAAGCTCCTGAGGGCAAATATGCATGAAACATATTTTCTTTGTTATCTCTAAACTTATTTCTATATTCACTAACTCAAGCAAAATAAAATAGGATATGAGGGAAAAAAACTTAAAACTTACCAAAATTGGATATTTTGTTTCTAGTTTCATTTCCATGTCAAGATTGTAGTTGCATAAATGAAAAAGGGTGCTTTTGTTTTTAACAGATTCTGAGGCATGAATATTTAGTATAAAATCTGAGAGCGGAAGCAAAGAAAAAATGCAAAATAACCCCCAAAGAGACTTGGGAAGCTTCAAGTATTGTTTTGCTTTGGTTTGGGGTTGGGTATTTTCATTCTTAAAGATATGTTTTATTCAGATTGTAAATACAAAAGGAGGAACTACCATGAGAAACAAACCCCCTGTGGGCAGGAGAGATGGTTTAACACTCAAAAACACTTGATGCTCTTGTGGGAGCCTGGAGTTTGGGTCCCAGCACCATATCTAGCAGCTCATAACTGTCTGAAAGTCCAGCTCTAAGGACTCTGCCTGTTCTTCCAGTTACATGAGCATCTACATGCACATATGCACACACATACATAGACACACACACACACAGAAAAATAATCTAAAAAAATAAAATTTTCCTTATGAAACTTAAAGTTCCTTACAACCACTGAAAGAATAATAAGAATACTATTTTTTCACACATACTAAAACCTAAGTGGTTGATGGGTTTCCCCCAAATGATGAAGAATGCTCCTATTATTGAGAGAAAAACCAGGATGTGAATTCAAACTAACACCACTCAGTATGCTTGCTAGTCAATCATGCAATATTTTTGCTCTTGAAGCATGAACACCACTGAGAAATAAGACCCTCATGTTACACATGCTTGTGTCTGGCCCACCAAGAGAAACACTGTTGGCCCCATGTCTGGTACCTTGCAGCCACTGTGAGTCCTTGTCTTCATCAGCGGTGTGGTGGTACACAGCTCAATGGCTTCCGGTTCATGGAAGATGACCGCTGGCATAGGTTCCTTTTTCAGTGTTAGTACATTCAATTTAGACTTCAGCATGGTCTGGAAGTGCTAAAAACACAGAGAAATAAACCAAGAGAGTTAAATCACTTGGATATGTATCTTCATTCAATTGCATGTCAAACTTAGTAGCAAATGCTTTGTCTTGATAATTTTGTTGTAGTAGGTGAGGTCAAGAGATAGCTACTTACTCAATGGAGAGGGCAAAATACTGTGAAGACTGGATTAAAATGAAGCTGTGGAGAACAGCCAGTCCCCAATAGAGACATGAAGACACATGTTCATGGTGGCATCACCTCACCCGGGATTTGATCATCTGAGATTTTCCAAGGTATCATGTGTATGGATTCCTAGAGATATGACCTGTGTAGATTCAGCATCACCTGGAAGGATGCTCAGGGAAGGACAATAGAGGGACGGTTCAATGGAAAAGCCCATGTACCCTCTCTCCTGAACTGGATGTAAGACCTTGGGAAATTTTCTGCTCAGTGGGCTCTTCTTCTCTGTCGTCTCCAGCCAGGATTCTAGGATTCCAGGATTCATAGGCATCCCAATGCATGAGTTTTGAAAACCATTCCAAATGTGGCTGCATTTGACCATTGCTGCCTGTGTGTTCTAGCTTCATTTCTGTGACTGTGATAAATGCTCTGACCAAAAGCAACTTCAGGAGGAAAATGTTTATTTCATCCTACACTTCTGGGTCACAGTCTGTCACTCAGGAAAGTCAGGACAGGAACTCAGAACAGGAATCTGAAGGCAGTAACCACAGAGGAATGTTGCTGACTGACTTAATCACTTGTTAAGTCCAGCTACCCTCAGAATGGTGCCAGCCACATCAATCATTCATTAATCAAGATCATTTCTCATAGCCACAGCCACAGACCAGTATGATTGAGGGACCTCTTTAGCTGAGCTTTCCTCCTCCCAAGTGACTTTAGATCCTGTCAAATTGGAAATAAAATTAACCACTCAATCCCAGGTTTTATCTTCATTTAGACCATTGTAACAGCATCCAAACTGTTTCCTTCACTCCCAACATTCTCCCTATATAAAGTATCACCACACAAAAGACAGAGGGATTATTCTAAACTCCATCTGTGATATAGCATGAAAGGCCTTTACTAAAATTCTCCCAAGCACCCTCATTTCTTCATTTAAAAAAAAGGCATTACTTAGTTGCTGAAGTTATTCATAATTCAGAGACCTACTGTCCCTCTTGTCTCACCTCTCACCTTCAGGCTTTCAATTACAGATCCAGCCACCATGGCCTCCTTAGTGTTTGAGAATACACCAGAGACACGTGTGTCCTGGAACCTCTAAACATGCACTTCCACCCAAGGTATCTGGAAAGCTGGCTTCCTCACTTTTATAAAAGCCTTTGCCACATATCCTTACAATCAATACTATCTAAAAGTGTATACACACATGTAGACATACACACCTCTAACTTCATGAGCATGCAACCTGCGGAAAACACAGAACCCCATGCTCAAGAGAGTCACAACCTCATAGGAATTCTTGCTTGGGTTACTATTCTTGTTTCAAAATTCTTAACAACTGCATCCTTGAATTTTTATTTTTTAAGTGATACCCATGGCAGGGTCGAGCACGGTCATTCAGGAGACAGTAACAACATGGACCTCCTCCATCCTCGCTTATCACTTGTGTCAGTGATGGCCCATGACTAAGAATTCTGTTGGGACCAGATACCTGAAATGTATCAAGAGTTAAGGTGAGTATAAAATAAGTACAAGAAATTAAACCTATGACTGAGGAAGCAGAGATACAGACGGCCCAAGAAGCCACCCTTTGGAGTCAGAATTGTCTTCAAGTCTTCAAGTGCGAAGTCAGCTGTGTTCCAGGAACACAAGCCATCAAGAGTCCTCGCCTATGCTTTCCCTGGCACTGCTTCATTCTATCGGGCAACAGCCTACACTGCAACAACAGCACAGGAAGAAACGGGGAGGTGGAGCAGCCACAGTCACTGCCCTCTGCAGTCCTTCCCTGGCCCAAGGTGAAGCATGATATGCATTTATCAAGAAATAAAATCCAAATGGGCAGGGCAGCGTCATGCAGTACCTTCATCAATTGAATAAAAGCAAACCGCAGGCTCAACTAAGAAACGTCAACTGCACAAGCTGTGTACCCTACTCCTGCCTTTGCAGTGAAGGTGAGCATTGCATCACAGAAGCTCAGGTCAGTCATCTAAAGCTTCTGTTCTTTTTTTCTTTCCTTGAGGCAGAATTAAATAGTAAACAATGAAGGACGTTCCCAGAAAGAGATTAGTGAGCCAAGCAGAAAGTTTTATGTGTTTTCCCTATACTCTGATTAGGAGACACTGAATTTGCATTTTGCAGTGGAGCCTGCATATTATGTAGATAGCTGAGCCCACATATGCTCAACATTGTCTCTCCCCTCCCCTTCCTTTATTGTCCTTATCATTCACCACACCTTATCATTCCTATAAAATCTTATACTTGTTTTTTGATTACCTGAGCATCTTTCCCAAAAACATAAGAACCACAGTTGCCCAAGCTCTTTAATCTTATGAACTATCAAAGGGGCCGAAAATGGTGCTTCACTAAGCACAGAGATACAAAGAACATTCTGGAAGGTAGGGAAACTAATGTATGAAAGGAAAATGCAAACACCGATTTAAAGCAATAACCTCTAACTCAGGGGTCATAGACTAATCTTGCTACCTCATCCAAGTTGTCCTTCCTGGACCTTCTATTATTTTATTTATATATTAAGAATAAACTGTCACAAATGGTTCTTTAACTACTTCATAAAACTCATGTAAAGGTACAAAGGTTTGGGAATTCATAGTATGTCTAAGTATGTATTTTAGGACTCATCAAATGAGGACTCTGGTGGGCACATATATGTGCTCACTGTCTATACCACAGTACCTAGTTAATGAGCCTGACATTCACCAGGGTGTTTCTGTGGTAATGTTTTGCAGACAGGCCTGAAGATTTGAGGTAAAGGAGACTGTTCTAGATAATCCAGGTGGGATCATCTACTAAAAGAGTGGAGCTCAGGCTTCTCTGATGAGAAACCACACTTCCACTGTGGACTAGCCCCCAAATCCGGGAGTCCTAGCCTCTTCTTCCTGAGAGCCTGCATTACAGTCTCAACTTCTGGCTTGCCTAGCCAGCGCCCATGACTGCGCATGCAAATTCCTCCTTGGAGGATCTGTATATTCTACTAGTTCTGTGTCTCTGGTTGAAACTTAAAGGATGCAACCACCTTTTAGGAAACAAAATGACCGGTTCTGATATAGTTTTAAGTGGAGAAGAGTTTTGTCCTTACATTACCTAGAGTGTTTGACAGATGGGAGGGGAGAAGAGAGGAAGAGAGGAGAAGGCAGAGGAGGGGAGGGGAAGAAGTTTTCATGTTAAGCTGAAAGCCTCTGTATGGCTCCTAATTGATGATTTCTGTCCACTGGAAGTGTAGTGTTTGGGGCTGCAGTGTGGTGCAAGTCGTCTGGAGACTGCCATGGGGGTCACTGAGCAAGAGAATGAAATCAGAGAAAGAAACTGCTTGTGAAAAAGAAACCAGGGTGGAAAGATGAGGAAATAAATAGAAGAGACTCCAAAGATCAAGTGTCCAGTGGGGGAGGGGGATCCATTGCCGCCAATCTTTTCTACCATGGAGCAGTGAGCCTCCGGGAGCTCCCAGAAACCACTGGTCCAGAGAGATACATTCTGACTCCTGATGCACAGGGAGTTTCTAAAATGACTCTAACTGTGGGTTCCTTTTCAGGAAGGTAAGACAGTCACACTACCTAGAACTACTGAAATTGTGGTCAGGTCGCTACTGCCATCATCATAGGACCAAATCCCACAGCTATAGGCTCAGTCACAGCACACAGGAAGTTAGAGGTTGCCAACAGGCCCCTGTGCTGACCTGTGACTAACTGGCAAGAGAGCAAAAGAAAAGAAATGAACAGGTAGAAAGAAAATCCAAGGGCTGGAGAGATGGCTCAGTGATTTAGAGGCTTGCAAATGGTCCACCAAACCAGAGAATTCACGTGCACACACAGAGAGAGAGAGAGAGAGAGAGAGAGAGAGAGAGAGAGAGAGAAAGAGAGAGAGACCACCCAAGTCTTATTATCATTATTTTGGGATGCTGGAGATTGAACCCAGGGTCTCAAGCTTGCTGGTCTTCCAGAGGACCCACGTTCAGCTCTTAGCACACACATCATGGCTCACAGACACCTGTAACTCAGCCCCAGATGATCTGCGACCTCAGTGGCCTACATGGCACCTGCACTCATTTGATGCACATACATAAGTAAAAATTTCAAACATATATTAAGGTAGGAAAGACAAAGTTAGGAGCAAGAAAATAACCAGCACGCTGTGTTGTGCAACCTCAGCCCCATAACTCTTCAGCCGGAGCGTACATAGCCAGCCAGGCTCAGGTCAAACCATCCCTCACTGATCCATGCCACACACCCCTCCTGAATAACTGTGCTCAGATGAATTCGGGGTCAGCACACCAGGAGAAGAAATAAAATGTCAGTCTCTGCTTGGAGGCTCCTGGCAGTTTGTAGAGACTCAAATCACATGACAAATAACAGGCCTGGGTGACCTCTTCAGAACAGATGGGAAAAGCTAAGATAATAAAATGAAATAGAGAAAATGATTCTTCGAGTAGAAATTCTGTCTCCTAATAGTTTTGTCCTCTTTGCCTCCTATGGAAAAAGATGAAGATAAAGAGGGGAAATAATGTAAATGCTTGATGAGCTGTTGTGTCTGCCGGGATTCATCTCTTATGGTAAATTAACATTAAGTCTAACTTTGACCTTGCTGTTTTAAGTCTTAGGTACCTAACTGTAAGCATAGGAGCTATTTCTGCTAAGAGCACTCGGCTGCTCCACTCCTAGGGGAAACTTCACAAACATTTATACCCTGGGTTTAGGAAAATGTGCATGCCATAGGCTGAGTAACACACATCCATTTCTAAAAGTCTTGGTTTATAGGAAACTCAAGGTTGGCTGTATCTCTTCTAAGATATTAACAAATATGGTTGCTAGATTAGCAATGTAACCTTATCCTTCAAGGCCAGTCTTAGACTGAAAAGTCATTGAGAACAGAAAATCTGTGATGTGGAGAGATAGCCCCTTGACATTCTTCAGCTCCTGGCTCCAGATGTGTCTGATGCTGTTATAATATGAATTAATACATTCTTTTTCCTGCTTTAGTGGGCTTAAGCCAGATACCAATTCCTTACAAACAAAATAACCCACTACAAACTATTTTGTAACAAAATAAATAAATCCATGAAAATAAAATGCAGCCCCTAGCAAAGCCAGTATGAGATTACATTTATAAACCTTCGAAACACAAACATGCTATGTTTAAAAAAAAAAAAAACTCTCATACTTCCTTGAAGAGTCAAGGCGCCATGATAAAGCACCCACTCACAACTCAAAAACTGAGTTGCAACCTCATATCGGGTCAGGTAATTGAATGTGGGGTTCACCAGAAGTAGCAATAGTCAAAAGCTTATGAATGTACAATGATCAAAACCTAATTAAAAATCAAAGCTATAAGGAAATGTGGGTGTTTCTGGTAGCAGTCTACTGTGTGAAGCATGATTTCATTACTCCTTGGTTCTAAACACACAACGTGTACCCTTTGCCCTGCACAAACCTTCACACTGTGTAACACCAATAGACACTGCCCGAAACTCCCGGGCTCACACTAGAGACTCTCATACACAACAGATTGTAATATTTGTGATGTACATTCAAAGTTTTCTGTTCTCATAGAAATACGATAGTCTGCACAACTTCTAATATTCTCCTACCTTCAATCACTTCTCAGAATTTATCATGTTAGTACTAGAATATTTGCTTTTAGAATTAATGCTTGGGTTGCTGATTTGTAACAAGAACAGAATTTCCAACAATTTCTAAAATGGCCTTAAATACATTTCTGCCATTTTGTACTACATGTTTATGAAAACATTCTCAACATTGGCAATTATAAAATTGAAATACCAAGCAACACTGAGAAATGTTGAGGCTACTCTGTCTTCAATATCACACATTCAGTCAAAATAGATCTACTTATTAAAAATAAATACACATGCCTACTTCGTTATTGTATGAAATTGTTTCTATCTTTAATTAGTAATAAATTTTTGTGTTTGCCAAGGAATTATTTCGAAATAATCTTCATGCTTTACTAGTAAGCAGTTGACTTCCGTGCCTATTTTACATACCTATATCCATAGAGGTCACAAAAAAATTCTTGCTAAAATTACTTTCTAAGTACAAAGTGTCTAAGAAGCCGTGATACCAAATAGGTCATATCATCCAAAGGTTGTGTCTCAGATGAAGTTCTCAGAACCATGCCACAGTAAGATAATCTCCAGGTCTCAAGTGATGGCCACATAGTGTAACAGCTATGACAATGGATTGATGACACGGACTTCACCACATTATGAAGACCTACGTACGATCCCCAGCTCTTTCAGAACTCCATGGTCTTGTCCCCCACCTGAGACTCAGTGTTTTCTAATCCACCCACTTTCGAATGCTGAACCCAGACACAGCAGGAAAGGATATCTCACTGTCATATTGCAAGCTAACCAGGCACAACGAGGACAATGCAACTTCGAAGTACATGATCCAGCAGCATTATCTAAAGGCAACGCAAGAGGAACAGCAGCCTGGAGCCTGGAAAGGCTGTTGCCTCTTAACCAAAGCTGCGCAGAGTTCCATAAAAAAATGTGTCATTCATTCATAAGGGGAAGAGAAGAATGAGAAAAATTAGGGCACTGCCCTGGACAAATGAGGCAGAGCTCACTTTTCTGCATTTGGTGCTTTATGTGTGTTCCCAAAATAGAGCCTCTAAATCAAACTCCATTATGCAGATGGGACAATCACTGTGCCCTGTATAATTTTACAGTTGGCATGGCTCTCTGCTCCTATTCAGACATTAATCTCTCACAGTTTTGCCGGCAGGGATTTACATATTTTACAAATTCAAATTGGATGTATCTCACCTTTGTATTGATTCTGTATCCAACACATAAAGCATCTCTGGAAGGCAAGTCCTATCCCCTTTTTCATGAGATTCCAAAAGCTCTGTCCTCAAATTAGGACAAAGTCTCTATGTTGATATTGCCCTCGCCTTACCTGTTGATGCCCCCTAGCAGTCTGCTGTAACTTCGGCATCACTAATCCAGTAGTCCCCTAACCAAGCTTCTGAAATGCTAAAGGTTCTAAAGAGGACCAGAAGGAACAAGTGGGGAGATCAGAGAAATGGGAAACTTCAATATTCTGAACAAATGCTAATTTGTACAAGTACTTGAAATCCTCAGTCCTTGGAACTGCAGCCAAAAGCACTCATAAGAAGAATGACTCTCCTGCGTGGCTCCCTCCTGTGTCCCTTCAGATAAAATCTATTCAGACCACAAATGAGAGAAAAGAAATCACAGTGATGCTCTTTGAACACTTTTATAAGATGCTCTGTCTATTTTTGCATGAATCTCAAAATTTCAATTTCCAAATATTTTGTTCTTGCAGTTCATAGGAAAAGCCTAAAAGCAAAACAGTTTTTTTTAATAAATAGCAAATAATCCATACATAATTGGAACTAATGAAGAGCAAATAAAGGAAGCTTTTACTTAACTAAATTATATTTTATTTAAATATTTTGAATGCAAAGGGTTCTGTCTGTCCATTTAATTTGCTCTTTTTGAATAGGAATCCAGACTGGAAAACCTCTCCTAATCGATAGGGGAATGCAAATTGGGTCATTTGACTGCAAGAAGTAACATTTTAATATAGACTATCAGACTATTGTTTTAAGAAAAGAAAGACCTACAAGACACTGATATTTAATCTCATGCTGCAAGTCAATCATTTCCACTGAATGTCTTACTCAAAACAGCTCTGGCTTCACTTTCAAAGTGGCTGCCCTAACACCCCTGTGTTTAAAAGCCTGTCTGTGTTTATTAAAGACGGGCTACCAATAAGCTAACTGAAAATAGTTCCGTTTACACATCCAAATGTATTCACAGGTTGGACTGTAGAAGCATTTTTATTTTTCCCAACATCATGGATTCACTCAGGAAAGTACATGTAAGAAACACATTAATATCTACAAGCCCAGTCAGCAAGGCCATGAAAAACTCTAAGCAAGAAGAGGCTCCCTCACTCAAGGAACAGATGGCTGTAGGTGCCCACGTCAAGTGTGTGTATGTAAATAAACATATCCCCACACATGCACACATAGGTATACATGTGTATGCATATTAATTAAATTATGTTTGAATTCTTGGACTAGACCCTCCCTTATTCACAGGAGGGTAACATTCCAAGGTTCATAGTGGGTGAATGAAGCTGCAGGTGGCATTGAATCCTGGATAAACTGGTTTTTCTTTTACATACATACCTACCATGAAGTTAATTTGTAAACTGGGACAGTAAGAGATTAAGCTTCATAATTAATGCAAAAGAATGATTAGGACAACATGTTATAATCTCAAAGGACTCTTCTCTTTCTACTAAGTGAAAACACTGTCTCTCTCCTTGGTGGGTCTGAGCTGCCAGTACCACGACTGCTGAACTGTGGGACTGTGACTAATGAGAGGATTGTCACACTACCAAAGGTAAACTGAAGATCAAGGTGGCCACAAACGACTAACAGTTGGGTAGTGTGCACTGTATGTATACAGAGACAAAACGCCAGTTCACATTCATGCACATACTAAGAGTCCACCATGCCTCTCGGAAAGAAACACGAGTGAAAATTGATCTATTCTTTACTCCTGGAATATCCCAGTTAATATGTTTGGTCTTTTGTTGACTGTCTGTGAGAGCTAGTCCCTGGGCATGTGCGTAAAAATTATGTTAATTAGTTTAATTGTTAAGTAATGACCCACCCTAATAGTGAGTGGCACCATTCCCTGGGCTGAGGTCCTGGGCTACAGAAAATGGGCTAGAAGGCCTGGGCACAATCACGGTGCCCTGATTCCAGAATGAAGACTCAAATGTGACCCCACTTCAAGTTCCTGTTGACATGACACACTGTACCTTGAACTGTGATCCAAGAGAAAAGCCCTGTTTCCATCAGTTGCTTTGATCAGATATTTTGTCACAGCAACATACACAACAATTTCTGTGAATGACTGAAGCACCACAGAGTGACACCAGAGATAAGGAGACTCTACCATGTGTATGTGTATGAGCATATGTGTCACTGTATGTATGGATCTTTTAGTTCAGTAGCAAAAAAAAAAAAAGGCCGTGTTCCTAAGTCATTTCTGTTCCCTTCTAAACTATTTCTCTATGAGTGAAAGTTAGTTTTCTAGTCTTCTATTGTTAAGCATGGGTTGCAAGCTATTATTCGAGAGGCATATTTGGCCTGCAGGTTATATGCTATTTGAATCAAAGATTGCATTGTGATTAAAATCTGAAGCTATTCAAAAACTATTAGATATATAATTAAAATCTGCTTTCTACTTCTCTTAAAAAATCAACAGATCTGCAAAAAAAACGTGCATTCCCTCAAGGCAATAATTAGCTCTTGCTGGCTGTTGCCTTTTCCTCTACTGACCCAGGGCTTTCCTCTGTAATTGACCACAGTCTGTCCTTACCCCCAGGGCAAGATTTCTTTTCCTGAGTAAGTACCAGTGGATTTTTAATAGTCATTTTATGTCTTCCTCAATTCTCTCCTATCCATTACTTGGCTGACCCTTAAAAGCACTTGGATTTGCAATTGCAGGTGTTAAAATGACAAACACCAGGAACACAGAATAAAATTTTACCCTCTCATAAAGGAAATTTCAAGCATAGCTGAATTAAAATGTTATGTTTAAATTATGAAAATTTAATAAAGAGGACCTGAGTAGAAAATATAAAATCTAAGGGTCCAAGAAGATGCTGAAGCAAGAACAAGGATAATTTATTGCTATGCCACCATGAGGGGTCAAAAAGCTGTACAAAATGGCCACAACCCTGAGAGCAGCATGAAGGTTTCTTTTAAGCACAGCTAGAGGAATTTCAGGAACAGTCAGGTCATCTCAAACATAACTGGTCAAGCAAGCAGCAGTTACAGTAGTATACTTTTAGCTGGATGAGGTTCAATTTTATCATTTTTGGACATACTTGAGCAAGTTTGGGCAAGTCCAGACATGACTCAGAATAGGCGATGAGGGCAGGGTGGCAGGATTTTGTCCTTCAGACGTTGTGGGGCTGTACATATTCTCTCCTTCATCCCCAAGTGTAAGGGTGTTTGTTTGTTGATACATGTCCCTTTGTTCAAGGAACTGAAACTTGTTTGTGCTTAAAAAACTGAAACCTGGATCCAGTTGTAAAATGGTGGTGAGGGGGGAGGGATTTAGAACTCTCAAAAGAAGTAATAAAACAAACAGGCATCATCCGTCACTCCCCTCAGTCCACCTGGGCAGGAATATGCTCCCCAACCGTCCTCTAAGCAGGTAACTCTTTCTCACTCCAGTTGGTGTATTTTGTTGGACTGAATAGAATTTAACTTATTGTGGTAGTTTGAATGTAACTGGCCCCCATAAGTCCATGGGGTGTGGCATTATTAGGAGGTATGGTTTTGTTGGAGTAGGTATAACCTTTTTGGGGGAAGTGTGTCACTGTGGGGTGGGCTTTAAGGTCTCATATACGCTCAAGCCATGCACAGTGTCTCAGTTCACTTCCTATCACCTGTGGATCAAGATGCAGCTTCTTCTCAACTCTCTGCCCCTTCTCCAGCACTGTCTGCCTACATGCCACCATGTCATACTGTGATGATAAGGAGATAAACTTCTGAAAATGAAAGCGGCCCCAATTGAATGGCTTTCTTTTATAAGACTTGTCGTGGTCATGGTGTCTCTTCACAGCAATAGAAACCATAAGACAACTAGGCAAGCTCTGTGCTTTTATTTCTGCTTTCAAGTAGCATGGGTTAACAGGAATGAGAGCAACCTTCACTTGAAGTAATAAGACAACTTTGAAAAGTATGAGGCAGCAATCTGTGAGGTACTGGCCATCTGTCAACAGAGTGAGTGATCCCTCTAGAGATACAACCCAGTGAAGTAGGTTTATCGCCTTGCAGACTTTACTGTCAATGAAGGAGGTGAGCCGGAAGAGATGCAACCCAGTGACACAGGTCACACTACTGGCCAGCTTACTGCCTTGCAGACCTTTGTAGGCCACAGTGCAGCGAGGACAAGAACAGCCAGAGCCCAGTGCTCAGCATCCCTCCGGCTGAGGAGACAGAGGTCAAACCTGGGGAAACAAAGAAGAGAAACGCACAGAGACATCATTCTGTAAGGCTTGCAGGGACCCTCTTAAATATTCAGCTGAGAGCTGATCCGCATAGGCATGAAAGGAAACAAACCCGGGCTGGAGAAGAACCGCTGGAAAGGATTAGAGATTGTACTTTCTGATATGCGTGCAGAGCCTGTACAAGCTGACTGTTTGTTTCTGTTAAGGTGGAAACTCGGGAGCCATAGGGCCATGAGTGCAGCATGGGGGGGGGGCGTGTAGCTAATAATTATGTAATAATTATGACTCAGACTGCTTACTACCCTGCTGCTCCCTACAAGTCTTCTAAAGAAGATCCCAAAGGATCAACTTATTTTCAGGTCATTCGTGAAATAAACAACAGGAAGTGGAAGACTCGGAGCATACTTGCAGAAACTCTCTAGCCAGCATCAGAAAAAAATAATTTAAAATCTCTTACAGCCAATGAAAACTCACTGGACAGGCAAAATGGCAATAAATGAGAACTCACAATGAGGAGACAAATCAAAGTACCAAAATCTATGCAGAACCGACAGGATATGATGAGAGAGTAGTAGAGTGAGCCACGTTTCCGTATTCTCGATAAAAGTAAAAAATAAAAGAGTCTGTATTCCCAGTGAGTCACCTAAGGCTGATGTACAAGCCCACGTTAATCAAAAACTGCTACTCAAATCAATGACTGAGCCTATCAAGGATGAATGACATATTATCAACGCACAAATCTTGTACAGTTTAGAAACAATTTGGTGATTGAACATATGAACATAAAACAAATTATGCTTTCAAAAGTCAAATCTCAAAACAGTCAAGTTTTCCTTATTAGAAGGAAGATTTAAGACTATGTTTAAAAGATTGTTTAAATGCATCAGAAAAGTGAAAAGAAATAAAATATTGATATTCACTGCAGCACGGATGACTCATTAAACAGCTACTCTGAGAACAGACAGGATGATCATATTTATGAAAAATTCTAGGAAATATATCTTAATGTCTAGGGGGCGAGTGATTGCAGATCAGTGATTGGGTGGAAACAATGGGGAAAGGAGGGAGGAGAATGAGAAACATGAAGAAAAGTGTGTAGTAATAGTTTCATAAATGCATAAGAGTATCAAAACTTATCAAACTGTGCACTTAGATGGAATAGTTTATTGTATAGCATGTATACCTTAGCAAAGCTATTTTTCAGAGGGAAAACAGTTCCACGACCAATCAACTTGCTTTAGCTGATGATCTATAGTACAGAAAAAAGGGGGGGTTGGACTGAGCATAATGAAACTCAAAGTCAGATGGCTAATCTAAGAGATTCCCGAGAAAATCTATGACTATGCAGGATTTTGATATTTCATAATGACTTTGGATTCTCACTCTTACATGGATATAAAATTAATAGTTAAAGTCCTTCCTCCTTGGATAAATGACTGAAGTTTGGGCAAGAAAAGCAAAGATATGATCAGAAAGCTGGCTCAGGTAGAGATACTTGCTGTCAAAACTGATAAATTGAGTTCTATCCTTCTATCCCCAGGACCTACATGGTAGAAGGAGAAAACCAGTTCCTGAAGTTTTTCTGACTCCAACCATGGCAATATAAGCAGAGAACACACACACACATACCACACAAAATACAATTGGAAAACGCACTTTAAAAGTTGATAGTATTTTGTAAAATTATAAACAAAGAAGGTGTTAGAATAGAAAATTTTCTTCTAATCAAGAGAGTAGATTCACATTCCAATTGGGCTGCTTCAATCCCTTTAGCTAAGAACTGGTCATGAGAAGGTGGGCTCACCTTAATCCATGCAAGAGATGGACATGTTAATTAGTTCCTAAATGAGATGCCCTACTTTTTCTTTACAAAACCTTTACTTCTAGTGTAGCATCTTAGAGCCGCAGCCCTGTAAGGCTGCCCACTTTTCTGATTATTCAGAAAAACATAACTTCACTTTTTCTTCCTTCTCTTTTATAAGCATACCTACCTTAATGCTTTTGACTTTTTTCTGCGACCCCTGGGGTTCCTGACTTCATCTGTAAAGCCTCTATCCCCACCATGTGGCTGCTTGTCGTCGGCCATGTGGCTGCCCTCCATGTCCTTCAAGCCTTGCCTTTTCTCCTTCTCTCCTTTACTTTCCTCTTCCAGGCAGCGTCTGACATTTACTACAAAGCTCTCTTGGCTTTAAAATCCATTAAAACTAACTTTGTGATTCCACTTGAGCCCATTCTTAAATGACCTCTATATCAGATGGTGACCATTTAAGGACTCCAAAATTCCAGTAACAAAAGTACTCACAAAAAGATGAACAATTTCAAATGAGCCCTGGAAGTTAGTTGAAGCAACTTTCATTGGCTAACATGGGAGAATCAGAGCAGAAATAAAAATAATTAATAATCTGCAATAAAAATCAATATACAACAATAAATAATACTGATTTGGTGGCAAACTTGGGGGGAGAAGAGAGGAAGGGAAGGAGAAAGAAAGGGAAGGAAGGTGGACAAGAGGAAGGAAGGAAGTTGGTCCTAAATAAGAATCAAGACTTTACAAATACACATAAAACAGTAAGTCTAAAGTCATTGAGCAAAACACACAAATTTCAGACATGGGTTATTAGTGAGCCAATGCGATGAAAATCAAGTTCTTTCTATTGTCTTTAAAAATCTCCCCAGATGGATCGACAAAGAAAACTACAGAACCTAGAAGACATTACCTACCAGTGACCATGGCAACCACCTCTGCAATGAGACATTCTGACATGACTTGCATCTTGATGTACTACAATAATGAGGGCACAGCACCATTTCAGGAAGATCCTCATTATCTAAATTAACAACCTGAACTTAACCTTCATAAATTACAGATAAGCCCAAATCAGAGGTATTGTAAATAATAACAGCTAGGAATTTAGAAACATTTAAAGATCATGAAGAAAGAGAATTTAAACAGAGTTACCCTATTATGGGGCTACAAAGCCCCCACTAGACACCACAAGCTAACAAATAAAAAAGCCCAGAACTAAGAATGTGTTACTTTTTTGTATTTGTTGGTCAGGGTCCTCCAGATGACCCCCAAACATTAGGCTATTTTCAATGTTCTTGGTTATCCTACGGAACTCAAAGACTGTACAACTGAATATGTCACATGCTTAAGTCACAGAATATGTCAAGTTAGTGTAGTAATAAAGGGAGCGGGCCTGCTTTTCGTCCGGCCCAGCTCCCGCACGGNCAAGGCAGTTTCTTTATTAACCAATGAAAGTTAATACATAGACAGATGACCCTCCTACATCAAGTTAGTGCTCTCTGGGAAGCTTCATCCCTCCTAATATCCTTCATGCTGCTGGAAGGTTCTGTGCACACTGCTGGCATGCAAAGGTCATCACCAATCTTATGCATCTGTGAGTAACTATAGTGACCGACATGAATGCCTGCTGGTTGTTGCAGCAACACAAATGTCATGGAGTAACTAATAACTTCCTGATTGGATTTTAGGCCTGCTCTATAAGTTGAAACTCATATCTGTCACCATTATTGGATCCAAGAACCTGTGGCTAGCCGTGACATAGGCCATAGGTGACAACCTATTACTATTATTCTGCTAAAGGGACTTGGTATTAAATTGATTGCTAATAACCTATGATGATAGATTAGCGTAATTTAGTCCCTCATCAGAGAAACTTCTTTATGGAGTAGATGGTGATGAATACTTCTATGAGTCTAAGAGAAGCTATGATTTCATCATTTCTATGCTTTTTGTGTTAATAAGATGAAGGCAATGATTTTTACAGCTTTCTATATCCTAGGCAGAAGCCATTAGTAAAACTCTTATTTTTATTAAGTTAAAAAACAAAGCACACCAAAAAATGTTTGCAACATATGCATCAAATTTCCTAAAACACACGTCAACATTGTCTATCAGTTCCTTTAAATCTTGACTTTTTCCAACTACATACTTCTATCTCCCTGGATACCAGCCCATGTCCAGTGTGCTCAGCAACCCTCTCTCAGCCACCATTTTTTCTCATAGACATTAGCCCTACCCTCCTCCCCAAGTCAATGCTGACTTGTCTGAGGACCTGCAACCCTCTTGAGGAATTACAAGTACTAAGAATACCTTCTAGGTGACTCTGAGCAACTCCTCCATTCCAAAAGAAGAAAGAGAATCCTAGAGCAGTGAGTGACCAACCCTTAGGTCATCTGTGGCTGAAATGTAGGAATTTGTCCAGATTGCTGATGGCTGCCTGGGTTCTTAATCAACAAGCCCTCCTATGTCTCTTCTGATGCTTCTGTCTAAAAGACCAAAAGCTGTCACCCCATCCTTTAGAATGGGCTAACATACCTGATTTTATGATGTTATTGTGATCATACTATGAATTAGAAGGCATCAGAACTCCCGAAAATACTAGCTCTACTATACATCAAAATATTTGACTGTGGTTGGGTTGTATATACTTCTCTGAGCCTTTCCTGCCTTCTCATAAAAATACCTTTTCCGGAAAACTAACAGATGAGTGTGTATGTGTGTGTGCCTTTGTGTGTGCATGTTACTTTGTATCAACTGTCAGATACAATGTAATGGTTATATCATGTACATTTCCAATTAATACTCTAACAAAAGCAACACAGACACATTTTCTATCCCAAAGAAGCTCATTTCATACCTAGAGTAGCAACACACACACACACACACACACACATGAGGGGGGGAGGGAGATACACACATACACATGTGCACACAAACACACATACATATGCATATAGACACAGACACACAAAGAGAGACATATATATATAGACACACAGAGGCACACATATTTGGACACACAAGTATACATAGCATACACATACATAGAGACATGCCCGTGCACACATATGCAAGCACACAGAAACACACACACAAGTCTTTATCATTTCTCTTCTAGACAACTACTTTACAAATGTCTGGATGTACAGAGGCAAACGTATTAATAAGAACTATTCCTAGGTTGTTGGACTGCTTGTAGGTTTTTTTCCCCTCTTCTTTTTGTTAGTTTGCATTTCCTATCATTTAAAAAGCTACTGCACATGGATTTCAGGCCAAGTGTTACATAAGTTATTTGTAACAATAGCAGCTGAGGCATAGATGAAGTAGATCCCATCCATGACATTCTTTGATAGAGGAGAGCTTCACAAACAAAACGCGGCCTTTGAAAACCCAATCAAAGCAAGGGCTCAGGGAGAAAGGACAGAGTGTGCTTATCTTCCTCCAAAAGAGTGAGAGATCAAGGCAGACACTCAGGGCAAAACTGAGTAAACATATTTTTTTAAATGAAAAGGACAAAAAACAATGCAAGCTTTAGAAATCAGACCAAATATGAGTTTAAGATTCCATACACTTTCTCACATTACCCCAAAGACTTCATTTCGGTCTCCCCAAGAACAGCCCCAAGGGCACCTTCACATCCTCATCTGAAAGGCTTTGCCTCCTGGTGACTGTGAACCTGTCGCTCATCAGAACTCCACAGATGCCCACACGTGCTATAAACACAAGCATGTTTCTGTTCACACACATTTGGTTTTTCTTCCACTTGGTTTGTGCTAGATGAGACTTGTATACAAGGCTATGCAGGAATGAGCATCATTCTGGCAGATTGGAAGGAAACTATAAATAAATTTTGTCCTTGGGCTTCAAATGGTCAGGAGGGTGATATGACAGAGCTTTGGCAAGTCAGAGTGCACTCTGATAAGGGTTCAGTGGAGGGCATGGTGCTGCAAAGCCCTTTCTGGAGGATTTAATTGCTAGACGCAATGCCTGTAGAAAGGGCTCCTTTATTTAAAGTAGAAGTTGCCTACATTTCCAGGAAGAGCAACTCTACTTTTTTGATGACAGTCCTCTCAATTGCTGTCACATTAATTAGACTTCTCTGCATCTTCTCACCTTGTGGTCCAAGCAGAACTAGCTTCCCTTCTTGCCTTGTGGCTGGACTTTAACATATACAATAATTAATATTTTCATGGTTAGACACCCCACAGTTCTGGTTACACACTGGCTCCTTTTCATCTCACTGGTCCCGAACAAAATAGCTCACGATCATCACCAAGTGAATGCTTAATAAGTAAGCAAGTAAACACAGGAGTCAAGAAGAGTGCAACCAGAATGCTAAATCAGCATCTCCAGGCAAACAACACCCAAGTCATGCAATTCTCCATCCACTTGATCCCCCTTCCATCTCTTTGTTGCCGTGCTCCATCCTAGAAACGACCTTGACAATGTGTTTGGTCCAAATTTACAACCAAACACACAGACTCACTGCGATGATGCTGGCTGAATGCTCTGTGCCTGGGGGGCTATGAGCGATGGCTACGATACGAGATCTCACAAATCCCCTCTGACAAGGCGGGCTCTTGTAGCATGCAGAAGGTGCAGGCTGCCCTGCAGCCAGTAGTTCCTAGCTGTTGCCACAGGAACAGCTCCCTTTATGTCAGTGAAAAGCTCAAACCAAGGTAGCGAGAAAATGAGGAAGTGCGCACCATCCAAGCAGGGCGCTTTCTGCCTTCCTCCCAATGCAGTGTGTGCAGGAGGTGCAGGAAGGACTCAAAGTACACGTAACATATCGGCAGGTGCAGCGTGTGAAAGGAAGGGCACAGAAAGTTAAAAGAGGGGAGACAACTATTGAAAAAGGTTTTAGCAAAGGCGGTGGGGGCGACGGCGTGGAAAGAGCTTGTGTAGCGGAACACCAGGAAGTGGTTGGGTTCAACAATGACTTTCTCACATTCTCGATCTAGGCGTTAGAAGTAGGAGAGCAGGTGTCAGCAGAGCCACACATACTCACTGGTGGCTCTAGGGAACGAGCCTTCCCTGCCTGATCCTACTGTTGCTGTCTATCAGAAGGCCCTAGCAAAACTAGGTTTGTAGTTGCCTTGATCCAAATGTGCTGTCCTTCCACCACCCCCACCCCCACCCCGTGTGTGTGCACATTACCTTCCCTGTTTCTGGCTCTGTGTCCAGATTTTCTCTCTGTGAAGAGAGTAGTCACGTTGGATTGGGGCCCTTGTAAAAGACCTCAGTGCAACTGCCTTCCCTCTTTCTCAGTGTTTTCTCCAAATGCAGTGACACTCTGATGTAATAGCATCTAGTATGTTAAAACATATGTCAAAGGTGGTGGGCACCGCTCGTCTGGAAAAATAGACCCTCCAAGGTTGCATGCTTATCTAAGCAAAGATACTTCGTTGGTCATCATTCATCAATATTGCTTCTATTTACTTCTCTTGAATCTAACTAGATCTAAATATCCAAGACTAGACACCGTGGAACTAGGCTGCCCTGGGGGTGTGAACTCACTGTACACAAACTCTAGGCTGCCCTGGGGGTGTGAACTCAGTATGCAGGAACTCTAGGCTTCATGGTCACAAAATAAATAAATAAATAAAAGTGGTTCAATAAGCAGCTCAGGCTCTCAGCAATGACAGCTTTGCTTAGTGGTTCCTTGGTTGATTTCCACGAGGTTAGAAAGGCCAAGAATACCTAACACCTGTCAGGGCTCATTAGCAACAGCCATGTCTATAGCCAAGATTTGTTGGACCACCAGCCCCCAAGTCACAACGTGGAGACTTCTTATTAATTACAAATGATCCACCTTAGCTTAGGCTTGTTTCTAGCTAGCTACTTTTTAACTTAAATTGAGCCGTTTCTATTCATCTGTTGCTGCCCCGAGGCTTATTTACCTCATCTACATACTGTCCATCCTGCTTTCCTGCTTCCTCCAGGTCTGGTTGGCTGGCTCCCTGCTGGCTGGTCCCTTTTCTCTCTGCCTACCAGCCCCACCTATCCCTAATCTGACTAGCTATTGGCCATTCAGATTCTTTTAGACCAATCAGGTGCCTTAGGCAAGCAAGCAGGTGAAACAGCACCACATCTTTACATAGTTAAACAATTATTTAGCAACACAAACAAATGCAACACATCTTTATGTGGTTAAACAGACATTCTATTCCACAATACATGTTTTCCTTGAATTGACACAATAAAAAACACACCTCTTAAATTTCCGTGCTGGGTTATTGAACCAAATTCAGTAATCCTCTTATTTAGTGAGTCAGTCACTCTTTGAGGCATAAGAAGTTGAACAGGGCAGCTGTGCTTCCTGTTTTCAAGGAGCAGAACTTCAACCAGGGATATTGATGTTGAGAGTCACCCATTTCCAGAGGTCATTCATCCTCATCTCTCAGGTTGTTTTCATCACAAAGCATAAAGATAGCATGGAGCCCGCACTATTGATGCCCTTACCTGTGCACCTAAGACTCCTTCTAAAGCCATAAAAGAAGGTATAATTTTAATATGTTTGTTTTTAGAGACTTTTTACACTTTTTATATATAATTTAATTCACATCCCTGAAGTTCTCAACCAATGGATGAGAAAATGAGAGTATAGATTCCCACCTCAGCTACCAGGCACTTCCGTTGGTTTAGCTCTGAGTTGGGGATGGCGACTTTTTGTTTGTTTGTTTATTATTGTTTTACCTTTCATATTACTGAATCATTTTCTAAGGATAGCACTCCCCACATCCCTACAGCAGCTAGCTTTATAGTGCCCCTGTCATGGTGTCTCCCGCCATCCACTTCCTTCATCTGGACTGGTGCTTCCTATTGTGAATAAGTATCTATTTGTACTCAATCCTTTATCTCAGGGACTACTTCAGGAAGACCCCTGAACTAAGACAGACCCAATGTCTCTCCTTCCTTTTTAATCCAGGCTACTAGATGTTGATTGTGGGCTATTTCACACCTATGTGGCATACAGCCCCAGTATCTCTGTGTTAGATAAGGTAGGAAGAGAAGCAGGTCTCTTACAATCAGCTGAAAGATGCTGTAGAAGAAGGATAAATGAAAGAGCCTCAAGGTAAAAAGGATGGATAATGGCATTTGACTCCTGAAATTGGAGTGTGCTCTATAGAAGAGAGGACAAACGAATCTATGCTCTGTTCCTCAAACTTCCTTACATTATTTGTCCCTTCAGTTGAGCCTCCATGGACACTCTTCTCTCCCAGACACCTCTCCACCACCTGTGAAACTGAAATGCTACATTTATGCTTTACATATGTTTTTGTTCTATGTTACAAACATTTCCATTATTAATCCCCAAATGCCTCTCATCTTTAAGCAAGCACTAAAATGTATACCCATTGAAAGTGCATTAAATAATAACAAAAGAGAAATACAAGTTAAGGAACACTGAGAAGTACCAATGGGTACTAAAATAACAACCTATATAGACAAGAGAAAAGACGTCAATTTAGCTGTGACTTATTTGATATACGAACTGTCAGAGAAGATCCCCTCCCAGTGCAACCAGTAAACTGAAAATCCAGATGCCATGTTGTGATGAATTGCAATCAGCCCCGGGGGGAGACATAGATAGGGATTAAGCAGGATAGCCCATCTCAGGTCCTAACCAGAACCAGCCAGCATTCACAGCCATAGAAAATCATTTTCAAAGGCAGCTGATCCTCTAGAACACCACCAGATCTTGAAACTCCCCATCTTGAAGCAGACCACAGATTCCAAATGAACTGCTCCAGCTGCCCTTGGGAGTCCTGTCCAAATTGAAGAGTTCTGGCACAATAAATTATTGCTTGCTGTCTTAAGTGACCAATGTTGAGATTAATTTGAAACACACCAAAAACAAACAAACAAAAACATGCTTGTAGACATTACTCAAAGTTAACCATCTCACATGGATCCACTACACATTTGCCTCCCGGTCTGAAGCAGGCTTTGTTCACTGATGCTCACACGTCCCATCCCGCAGGCTAAAGCTTGAGCAAGCAATTGTTGGGGGATATTCAATCACACTGTGAAGCCTGCATTTGCATTTGCATTAGTTAAATAAAATTAACCCTGGGTCAGGAGGTCAAGTTAGCAGCTAGTGGACAGAAAGTAGTCATAGAGCATCAAGGGCATCTGGAAGAGATAGAGTGATGCACTGGAAGCATCAGGGAGGGATTTGGAGTAGCGCAGATTCTTCTGATTGGTGGAGCAGAAGGACGCTCTCTTTTGGAGATACCCAGCAAGGAGAGGTTAGCTAAATGCTACTCCGCCTCTCTGAGCTAGCAGGTTTTCACCGCAGCCTTTGACTCTGGAGTCTTATTCATAAATAGAATGATAGAGATTTAGTTAAAGCTACATTTAGTGGCAGTAGCAGAGCTGGTGCTGTGAGGACAGAATTCCCACCAGACTGTAGCCTGAGCAGCCAGGCTGCTGCTAGAGAAGCCNAGCCAGCCAGGAACTTCAGAGTCGCAATTACAGCCAAAGCAGCTGTAGATTAAAGCACACTGGGCCAAAGTTAAAACAACAGGCATTGGGTAAATAAGGAGTTGATTCTTAAGTGACCAAGTCACTAATTAGGAGAAAAAAAAGGTCCTTTTTTTCTTGTCAAAAACAATTTTTTTTAACAAGGTTACTCTGGTTAATGATCCAATTAACTTGCAAATAAAACCATACTAGGTTTCCATAAACAAGAATACCATATTTCTAAGAAATAGGAAAAATGATAAATACATCCACATAATAAGCAACTTTTAAAAATTAGACCAAAAATAGTATTTTAGAACATTACTGATTGAAAATACTGGGTGGGCAAACAGATTCAGCTCTGTCTGAAGATAAAGCATCATGACATGAAAGAAAGAAATACACACCCATTCTGGGACACATGGATGGTTTCTTAAACTGTACTGGTTTTAAACATTAATTTTTTTTCTCTAAAACATATCAGACTCTTCTTGTTGATCATGGCTTCCACCCTCCACCTTCAACCCCATGCTGACCTGGAACATGACCCACACATCTGTGATTTAGAATCACTGGAGGGATTATTTTTATGGCACCATTGAAATTTGCTTGATTTGCAGCTACATAGATAGATACGTAGAAAGTCGGGTACAGCTTCTCCCATAAAATCCCCTACTGATTGCAACAGAGTGGGTGAGAGCCAGGGGAATTCTGTGACTTGTTAAGATGGATTTCAGCATCCCAATGCCTGCTTCCTTCCATCTTCAGCTTCAAACACAACTCCGGCTTCCTGAACGTATTCCAAAAAGTAACATCTTTCAAGGCAACAAATTGAAAACAGGTGCATAGTTAGCATGTAAATTTAAAACAACTTTTGCATTTCCTTAGTTGCCTCCAACATGCTCATAAAAATCTGGATTTCTGCAGCTTAACCCAAAGTTCCCACAAACTTTCAAAAGCCAATTAGCAAATTAAATTACAAACAAGAAAAATAAAGAAACTTGACTTCCCACCAGCGAATGGACTTGGTAAACAAACCTGAAGTCCACAAGCCAGTCAACATTAATTGGTTCCATTTGGCTCAACTCAGTCACACACCCAGCTGACTTTGTCCTGGAGGCATATGGTTTTCAATTCCCGGATCCAGCATGCAATTGCCAGTGCAGCCTTCGCTATGTGTTATTTCAGTTAGGTAGCCAAGTCCCCACATTCAAAAGCTAATGTTCTAGAAAGTCTCATAGACTCTTGCTGATGCTGATAATGCCAGCGATACCTAATAGAACAAGATCTTTCCCTGTAATACTGTTACTTCAACCGTTATGGATAGATGTCTGTCACCCATTGCTGCTTCTGTATTAGTCAATCACACTATGAAGAGAAAGACACTACATAAGACTTACAGATCAAATATTTAATTTATATGATATTTTTCTGTTTTTTTATTTTTCTTTGATCAGGCAATTAACAAAAGGCAACAAAACTATCTACCACGTGCCAGAAACAACTTCTGAAGAAACATTCCTCCTCCAAGTTAGCCAAGCTTAAATATCTATCCTACTTCTAAATGCCCAAACTTGGCAGCCTATTTAACCCCTCCAACGTCGGCTTGCCATCTAGAGACAGGGATGATCATAGTATCAGCCCATCATGGAGCTACATTAGCATGAAGCAGGTGAGATCCAGCAAGCACATGCATGCCCTGTCTCTCAGTTCAGTGAGCGTGGGTCAAGGGAGAGCAAAAAGGACATACACAAGTCATCAGAAGAGAAGCCAGGCTGACCTCTGTCTGATTTCATGGAGACAATGGCTCCAACCCTGAACCAGATCCTCTCAAAAAAAGGTCAGACATGAAAGACATTACACATGTTCCCTTTGACCACTGGCTCGCTCTCTACTTAGCCCTCCACTTTGGGTGAGTCTGGGAATGGAAGGTGAGACTCTCATTCCCCTTTACATCCCAAAACCCAGCAAATCCTAGGACTTAGGATCCAGTGCTGTCTCTCCTCAGACTGAGGTGCTGCACCAACCACATCTGCATTCCCACAAGGAAAGTATGTGTGCCCTGAGGTTCCCCCTAAGCCAGACATAAAGGAAAAACAAACAAACAAACTGGTCAATGAATAGCATGGTTCTTTCAGAAAAAGCCTGCAGAACAGGAGCTAAAATGGATCTTATCAACCCTACTAGGTGATCAGGAAACAGAACTCACCCACTCTGTCCCTGCTCAGACATTATCAGATGCCAGGGGCGGCTGATGTTCATCACAGCTCAGACTGTTCAAAATTAGGTGCTAAAGACAAATACCATGAAGAAAGAGGGAAGCTGATGGGACTGCAGGAGACTCAAATAGAAGTTTCAGATGAAGGACACTCTGAAGGGTCTTTTATTTTTACCATTTATAAAGACAGGGTAACATCTTTAAGAAAATATGAACTGCTTGCCATTACTAACCTGTTTGGATTTGTAGTTTTTCCCTTTAGTGCAACCTTGTAAAACACAATATTGCAAGATCCCAAGTTCGTTCTCTCTCTCTCTCTCTCTCTCTCTCTCTCTCTCTCTCTCTCTCTCT
>LOEQ01005632.1:61160-84655 GCA_001685075.1 Bramus lutescens
GACTTCCCACAGGGCAGGGAACCCTGACTGCTCTTTGGACTGGAGAGGGAGAAAGAGGGGAGTGGGTGGGGGGAGGAAAATGGGAGGAGGGAAGGAGGTGGAAATTTTTAATAAAAATTTAAAAAAAAACAGATGTGGACCACCGAACCGCAACGGAACAGCTCAAAAATGACACTCTGTTTTTATTTCTCTCCGCAGACATTACTGTAAATGCCTGTCACTCACGTGATGAAGGCCTAAGAACTACAGCGAGTCTTGCTAACATGTACCCATTACTGTTTGCGAGAGAAGTTAATCACCCCTTGACTTCACCTCAGAAAGAAGACTGAATGGCACGGCTGGAGAAGGAAATAGGACTTGCATGTTTATTGCTAAGTGAAGGAGCTACTCTGGGTGAGCTGCCTACTGTAACGATCCCAACCATGTGACATTCTGGAAAACCAAAAGCTATAGAGAAAAAATAGACCAGTGGTCATGAGACACTAAGAGGGACCCGGGCATAAACAAGCAAAGCACAAAGGGTCTGTAGAGAGGTGGAACTGTCCGGGGTGGCAGGTATGTGTCATTACAAACATCTTCAAATTTAGAAGCACGCAGAAGAATGAAGCCTGGCGTAAACTATGACCTCTGGGTGACTGTGATGTTGTGATGTGTCAAAAGAGAGCCCTCAACTGTGGTGGATAAAGTACTCTGGGGGAAGATGCTGATAATGGGTACAGCTGTACATGTGGAGAAGAACGATAGGTATTGGAGGTGTGTGTTTGAGTCCATGCACACACAAGTGCGCATGTGTGTGCGCATGCGTGCGCTCTCTATGTCTTCTGAGTTCTACTTGGAAGCAAAATTCTCCAAAATACACAGAATATATTTTTAAGTAACGATGGATGCCTCCTAGACATGTGTGTCCTTGAGCAGTTTGGGGAAACACATTTGAACTCTGAGCAGAGAGAGAACACTGGGCACAGCTCTGTCTTAAGCATCCGATGCTGTCCACCATCTCCTGTTCTCTCAGCTGACTCTCATGAATGCATGGGTTCCCACCATCTTCAAGCACTCAGTGACTTCAACTCATTCTTCTACCTCCTGTCCTCTCTGACTTACCCTTTCACATACTTAGTCTTTATTACTTTCTGAGGACAGCCATCATAGCAAATCCCTTTCCTATATGCTTAATGATAACTGTATTAAATTTCCTTGGAAAAAGAACACTAACAAAATGACTTTCTGCCTAAGTCATGGATGCATGCACACAGCTGCCCCTGGCTGAATAAATGCAAACAAGCCAAATGGCTAATGTGTGCAGTTCACAAGCCGAGTGGGCAGTCCCCACTGTTGGCCAATCTCACTACACTCTTCAATCAACTGTTCCCTTGCTCTATGCATGACTGTTTAATATGTGGCATTATTTGAACATAAAGCTGTCACAGAAATAATCAAGTAAATGTCAGGCTATCCTATTTAACACTAACTCTATTGTAAACACATCACGTTAGGACTGCAAGGGCATGTCTACAAGGCAAGGAATGCTAAAGATCACCAGCAAGCACCAGAAGCAGAGGGAAAAGCATGGAATAGATTGTTCTGCAGAAGGAATGAACTCTGTTGACAACTCATTGTCTCACATTCTTAACGCGGAAAAAATTTTCTGCAGTTTGTAAGCCATTGTGATAGTTATTGCTGTGTATCAACCTAACTGGGTCACAGTGCCCAAATATGTCATCAAACACTGTTTAGGGTATCTGTAAAGGTACTTCAAGGCGAGATTAACAGATGCTTCTATTAGTAGACTGAGTAAAGCAGATGGCCCATCTACTGAGTTGAGGCCTAAGAAAACAAAGACTTAGTGACAACTAAGAGTGAGCCCCCCCCCCTGTCCTCAGACTGGCCCATCAGCCTCTTGCGACTGAGCTCTCCAATTTTTGTGTATCTCAAGCCTACTAGCTTCTGATCTAGAATGTTCACAGCTGGCTCTCCAGATTCTTGGGGCTTTAGACTGAGGCTAGAACTGCATCTTTGCTGCTCCTGAGTCTTCATCTTGCGACACGGATCTAGTGATTTGTCAGCCTTTTTACTCACAGTCATTTCCCATCTCCCACAGGTTCTGAGTCCCCAAGAACCTCTAGAACCCCGAGAACTCATGTGTGCTGCCTCAGTTGCCAAGCTAGAAAGCTGAGGGATTTCCTCTCTCTGAAGAAACCCATGCACGCAGATGAGAGTCTGTCCGAGCTCAGCAGAGACTCACAAGTCTCACCGCGTCTACCCAGCTCTGAGACTCTGCCATGCCTTGCTTCTCCTCGATAACCCACTGTGACCACAGGAACCACTCTATCGGTCTCGGACTCTGACTTCATCACTTCCCGTCTACATGAGAAGCCACTCTTCTCTCCTCTCTACCATTTCCTTCCTAGGATTTCTCTAAAGATAAAACATCCTATTGTTTCCCACGGCTTAAATTTACCTCTTCCATTCCCGTCTACAACTGCTGCTTTCTCTCATCCCCTCTGGAGCCAAACTCAGACTTCTATATTTTCTTCCACTTTTTTCCCCTCTAACTGCTCTCTCTCTCTTAAAAACCCATTCTGGGGTCATCTAGATGGCTCAGTGAGTCAAGGTAGCTGTCACCACGCCTGATGATCTGAATTCAGTCGCCTAAACCTTAATTGTAGAAGGTGAGAGCAGGCCTGCTCAGGCTGTCTTCTGATACTTATGTGTTCACCATGGGGAGTATGCACATCTGCATGTGCATGCACACATAAACACACACGAAAAAGTATAATTTTAAAAAAATTAAAAGCGTTCTAATTAGGCTTGTTCCCATCCATCCACAGAAATGGCTTTACAGGTATTTGCTGAATTACACAAACAGGTATCTCCCATCTTTGGCAATATGTTTACTTTTCTCATTCCCTTTTATCCCTTTTGAGATCTCTCTCTCTCTCTCTCTCTCTCTGTGTGTGTGTGTGTGTGTGTATCTGTGTGTCTGTGTGTCTGTGGGGGGGCATGGGCACACACCATCCACCTTGGTTTGGTTCCTTGTCTGAAAGTTTTTGTTTGAAAAGTCTTTGGTTCTTTGTTTCTTCATTGATATAAAGCCCTTCAAGTATATAAACTGACTGGCCGCGTTCCAAGGATCCGCCAGGGTATCACCAGCACTATGATTACAAGCATGTGCCCTGACACCTGGCTTTGTATGTAGGTTCTGTGGTATCAATGCAAGCTTTCACGGCAAGCACTTTACGAGCTGATAGAAAACCCCAGGCATGAGGCTGCCCTTTTAACACAGTTATTTCATCCATTTTGACATATGCCAAAAATTACATACTACTGAAAAGAAGTCACCACAACCACCAGATGGAGTGATTGAAGTCTAAGTCACTCATTTGTTCTAGAATCTTCATCTTGAGATCCACCCCTACTTTTGCTTTGTAAGACTGACTTCCATTCATTCTTGTGATCAGCTATGCGCCACCAGCACCAGGACCCATGAAGAAAACATGTGCATGATTGGGGACTTTGGAATGCATTTATCTTTCCCCTAGGGAACAAAGGAAAGGGAGAGGTAAGAAAAAAGAGGAGAAATAAATGGAGGGGCAGAGAAATAGAGGGAAGGGGAAGGGAAGGACTAGGTAGAGGCTTGAAGAAAAACATACACCCAAAGCATGTTCAATCATACCATAAGGACACTTGCTCAACTATGTTCATAGCAGGTTCATTCATAATAGCCAGAATGTGGAAATGACCTTGATGACCCTCAGCTGTAGAATGGATAAAGAAAATGTGATAATTTACACGATGGAGTATTACTCGGCTGTTAAAAACAATGACAACAGAAAGTTTAAAGGCAAATAGATGGAACTAGAAAAAATCATCCTGTGTGAGATAATACAGACCCAGAGGTATGTACTCATTCATAAGAGGATATTCACTGTAAAGCAGAGGATAACCATGCTACAATCATGAGAGGCCAGTAACAAGAAGGACCCAAGGGAAGACTCATGAATCTCCCTGGGAAGGAGAAATCAGAGATCTGGGTAAACTGGAGGTGGGTGGGGATGAGAACTTGAGGGATTGGGTTGGGGGTGGGCAGAGGGGGAGAGTTCTGAGAGAGATTACTGGAAATAAGGGAGCATTTCAGGGTTAAGTAGAACCCAGATGCAAGGGAAACTCCACACATCTACATGGGTAACCTTATAACTAAGACTGCCAGCAATAGCCTGAACTGGCCATCTCCTGTGATCAGATTGGTGACTACTCCAACCAGTTGTCATCAGAAAGCCTTCATCCAAACTGTTGGAAACAGATGTAGAGACCCACAACTAAACACTAGGCTGAGCTTGGGGAATCCTGTTAAAGAGAGGGGAGAATTTTAGGAGCCTGGGGGTCACAGACATCACAGAAAAACCCATAGAAACAACTAACCTGGCTCATAGGAACTCACAGAGTCTGAACCAACAACCAGGGAACCCAGATGGGATCAACCTAGACCCTCTAAGTATATGTGACTGTTGTATAGCTTGGTCTACTTGTGGAACTCCTAAAAATGGGAGCAGGAGCTGTCCTTAATGCTTTGACTGGTTCTTGGGAATCTATTCCTTATTCTTGATTGCCTTACCCAGTCTTAATATAAGGGGAAAATCTTAGTCTTACCACAACTTGATATACCATGCTTTGTTGATACCCATGGGAGACCTGCCCCTTCCTGAACAGAAACAGAGAAGGAGTGGATTGGGGTGGGATTGGAGGGAGGGAGGTAATGGGAGGAGAAGAGGGGTGAGAAATGTATTTGGGATATTAAAGAAATTAATTTTAATTAATTGAAAATATTTATGTGAAGTCTATTCGTTCCTATTAAAATTTTCCCAAATGACAATTACTAGTTCCTTGAGAGCCCTGAAAGCAGAGAATGTGCCTAAGCCATACCAGGAAAATATGGAACTCCATGGTCATTACCAGCACTCAGGGTCTGGGTTAGCTGTTTGCAGGTTCTTGTTGCCTTATTCAGGAATGAAATAAAGGAACCCCCCAGATTGCAAAATCGCAATAATACTTTTCTCAAAGCAAAGCAATGTTCAGTTTAGACAGAAATACACTGTCAAGATTGACAGCGAGCCACATGAGTGAATAGACTCAAGGGTCCTGAGTTACTACTTGGGCTTCTTTTAATGGGATTTAAAGAAAGGGGAGGCTTGTTACTAGGGATGTAGTTTAGGCACTCTATTTTGATTGACAGATTAAATTATATAGCCCTTGTCTGCTGCATATATCCCTTACCATAATGCATCTGATTTTAATCATACACATTCTTAGTTATATAGAGAAATAAGATGGCAAATAGGAGATTTTCCCCTACAAGTTCACTGAAGGACACAATTTTGCTTTATTTCACACACACACAAAACTTATCTATGTTGGATTCTCTATCTTCATGATCAAACACAATCTGTCTAAGTTTGAGTGTTAGTGGCATGAAGAGAAGCTTACTCTATTGTACAGAGTGAAGTAGGCATATAGCCAAATGCAGGTGAAAGAGCCTAAGTTACTAGCCAAGTTGCTAGATGCATTGTGCAGAAAGGGGTATGTGAACACAGTAGGTATAGCAAGGGGCTTCAAACTGCCAAGGGCATTATTAGAAGGGTATGTGCATGGCCCAAACCAAGCAGAATCCTAGGTTGCTAAACTATTCCCTATGCTTACCTACCTCAAGGTCACCTCTGTGCCGTGAAGAGAACTGCACAAGTCCCTGCATATCTTTTCACACACATTCGCCACACCAAAGAACAATGAGGTGGGCTTTGTAGGTTGTTCCTACATACGAATGTCCCTCAGTCAAGGGGGTGCGGAAGCTGAGCACAGTGTTTTGCTTGCCCAGTATGCATTCCCAGGATTACACCAATAAGAGTCCTCACAAGCACTGCCTATGGACCCCATAAGTTCAAGTGTGAAAATCAAAGACACTTCATTCTCTCATGCAAATGGTCTGTGCCAGACTTAATGCTTGACAAAGGTGCAGGAAAAAGAATGCAGAGCCTCAAGTGGTGGGTGGTTGTCTGCTGATGTGGAGGCCAGATAAGAAAAGAATATTCAATGAACCAGCTTAGTCTGACCAATGACTTTAAAATATGGGTGAGACTCAGTGTCACAGGAGCCGACTCTAGGGAGTGAGTAGATGTAGCTTTGTATGTGTTTATCTTGTTTAATAATGAAAATTGTATTTTTATTTGAATTCCCTTCCATGTTGGTATCAGACAGAATATGGTCAATATTATGCCAGTATCCTGTGAACATCTTACATGTCCATCCTTCTTTTAGTATACTGACTTCATGTTCAGGGACCTCAGAAACGATAATTTAAAAAGTTCTCCCTACCAGTTTTATTTCTATTGCTTTCTTTCATTTATGGCAAGTGGCATTAGTTTCCTACAGAAGTTGAGGGCATAAATATTTCCTTTCATATAAATGCACTACCTAATGAGGTGTGAAAACTTAATAACAAGAGAGAGCAAATACTCAGTTAGCATAGTCTATAAAATGTGGGGAGGTATTCAGTGTCTCAACACCCGTCTCAACACTATACAAATGACAGAACTGGACCAGCACTCGACTGCCTCACAGACTGAAGGAGGGCAAGGACAGGCCTGCCTACTCCAGGGGCGTCTCAACGCTGGATACGACAGGAAGAATACAGCAGGTCTCACTGATGGCTGTGAAAATGAGCTAAGTCACAAGCTAGAGTCTGTCATTGAATAACCACAGGGGGACATGGCACATGATGATCAACTTCTTATCCCCTAGTAAAGATCTGGGGAAAGAGGTTTGCCAGGTGAGAGTCGAGAAAGGAGTGCACATCCATTGTACTCAAACGTCTAAACTCAGAACTGCCTGTTATCAGCCCAGCGCACAGACTCCTGGCTTGCAAGCCTTCCCAGTAATTTCCCAAACCCGTTCCTGCTTTTGGATCTGGAGGATTTGTGATTGCTGTGGGTTGCTATGTTTGCTTTTCAGTCTCATTCAATAGCCTGGTGCAGCTAGGTTATTTATGAAATTTTCACTTTCTGAAATGATCCGGTGAACAGGAGCCACATCATCCCCCAAAGGGATTTAAGAAAAAAAAAAAACTGTCCTTGGTGATTTAAAGTTCTTACTTTTGCACAGAAAATCTTAGTATACAGCTATGGTATTTAACCCTGGGTACAGCACAATGTATTAAAATGTCATTTTATGAGAGAAAATGACGCCAGGGCAGAGCTATAATGGAAAAAAGCAAGAATCAGAAGTTGTTCCTTCGGTTTTTCCAGCATGCTGAAGGGCGGGAGCTTCCCTGACCTTGGCCCGTTCAAGGACACCCAAGTCTCCCAAGTGTCTCCACTATCAACTGTGTCCTGGGATGAAGAGGGTAGTTGTTTGCCAACAGAAAGAGAAACAACTTGGCTAGAGGAAGCCCTTAATACACCTCTAGGGAGTTCACACCTCAGGCACAGGGCCCAGCAGTTCTTAGATTGTCAATGTGTTCCCCTGAGGAAGTGGGCTGACATTCTGAGACAACCTAGTTCCCCTGTCACGGCTGCTACAGCACATAGCCCAGCTCTACATACAGAGCTTTCTGAAGAAAGAACATGAAATAATGCATCCCTAAGAAGTCCATCAGGCCTTAAATGAATAAATTGAGCTCAACAGCTCACACACACACCCTGCAACTACGACCTAAAAAGGCTTAGTGGTATTTTTTTAATTCGCTCAACAAGTTCATTCATGAGCTTATGTTCACCCTTAGTACTTAGAGCAAAATTAATAGGTTCAAAGCACCAGGGAATGCAATGTAGTACATGAGGCAAAACTTTTAAATTGGATTAAGATTTTCGAAAGAATTTTTGAGTCAAATTGAGCTCGAATAAATCCTGTCAACTAAGGAGAGGGTCATGTGAGCTTGAGAGGCACATTGAGTATCAAACGGTTAGAACATTGATTCAGCATCCAGGTTCACCTCTTACTAGTCATACAGCTTAGCAAAACCAAGTCATTGTAGTCTCTGCTTGTCTCAGATGGAGACACATTAGCACAAACCACATTAAAACACTCCAGGTAATCAAGAATGACTTGAGTTTCTCATCTTCCTGCCTTCACCTAGTGAGTATTAGAATAACAAGCATACGCCACCACACTTGGATTTATGACATGCTGGGAATCAAACTCAAAGTCCCATACAGGCCAAGTAAGCATTCTACCAACAGGGCTACACCATCAATCCCTGCCCCAAATCATTCTATGCAGACAAGTATTACATGTTTCCAATTTGGAACCTCAAAACTCCCAGAAGGCCATTTGCAAGTGAGACCCTGGCCAGATTGTGTGCCCTTGACTTCTCCAATACGTTATCGGGTTGATCGAACACCACTGGTTACTCAGAGCTCCAGGGAACACATTCCACAAGGTAGAGACATGGCAGCTGCTGCCAGCTTTCTTCCTCCTCAGTTCCTGAAGTCCCAGCCAGTCATTCCTGTCGCATTCTCCTGTCTAGTCTCAAAAGCCAGCCCAAGTTCAAGGAGGGAAGTGGAATTAGCTTTGGTTTCCCAACGAGAAATATTGCAACATATTCCTAGTCCTTGTTAGCTAACCACAAAGACCACGTGTAAATAAGCATGAGAATATCACTGCCCTGTGAGTCAAGTCCCAGGGGGAGTTTGGAAGAGGACTGGGTTTGTTGTTCGTTCTTGCTGTGTGCTCCATGAATGAGTGAGTGTGTGAAGAATTTAATTGGCACATAATAAATAGTATGCACTTAATAAAATTATATGTAGCCTTATTAGGAAATGACCTTTTAGAAGAGATCTTCCTGAAAGGAAAACAAGCAAAATTGATGTCAAGTACAATTTTCTCCTGGCCAAATTAAACACACTTTTCACAAAATGAACAGGGAAGCCATATGTTATTTTCAAAGTGACTCCCCAAGAGGGCAAGAAATATCGAGAAAAGACATTCAAGTTGCAGAATGGAAAGATGCTGTCAAAGAGGACTGACTGCCCCCATGTATAACAAAAATAATCTTTAGTCCCCCAGTACCAAGTTACAGCTTAGAAAGTCTAACGAAAACGCTAGGAGGGAATTAAATTTAATTTGTTGTTCTAAGCCGAGAGCTGACCCGCAGCTTTTCGAAGGATCTGTAGATCCTCCCGAGTTTTTGAAAACTAATTTCAAAATGGTTAATCTTCTGTTCAGAAGTTGGGGGGGGAAGAAAAAGAAAATGAAATAACACAGAACCCTCCTCTAATTGGATTAAAGAAACGTAAGACGCAAGAGCTATGGCTGCGATGTAGTCATAAAGTGAAAAGCTCATGAGTTTAGCTGTTTCTCTTTACCGCTGGGGAAAGAGAGCAGCACAGAGCATTGCAAACTACCAGCTGACACGAGGGAAAGAAAACATCACTGGAAAAACAAGTGTGGAAGCAAGCTGCCACATTCCACTTTCTTTAGGAAGACACAAAGGGAGCTTTAGAAGCTAATTTTATGAAGTTGCTAGCATGTACGATGGCATCCTTTCTAGGAAACTGTTCAAAACGTCAGCAGAATGTTCAACAATGCAGACTATAGTACATGCTGAGGTATTTCCCGCTCAAGTTTATGACTGCAAGGTTGACATTTTACCCTAGGCTCCATATCTACTAAAATTAAGGGTCATTAATGACATTAAAATAATGGTGAGCTCACTTTTTTAATTTTACAATGTTTATCAAATGCACATATTATAATACATATTGTTCTATGTATTTGTTCATGTATGTGAGCATGTGTACAAGACAGAGCAACTGAGCAGCAAGAGAAAGGCTATGGTATACAGGATTTGAGAAGATCTAAAAATTATTATTTGTATATATGTTAAATGTATTTATGTTCATTATGTGTTTGTATATATGTATATATATGCACACAATTAGCTCAGAATAACAAATGTCAACAATGATTTTACTGTAAAATATTACCTGAAGTCAATGATTACAAAGCAGGTCAAGTAACTATCAAAGTAAATCTAAGAAGTTAAAACTATATGTTGAAGACAAATACATACAATTCAAAACCAATAATATGATAATTACCTGAATATAGAACTCTTAAATGATTTTAAGGTCAGAAAACAGAGAAAGAAAACTGTCTATACGGAGATGGCATGTTCGTTTCCCGGCCCCCAGACCTGAATAATAACACAGGAACTATTTTAATTTCAACACTGTTTGAAAAATAGTTTAGGTGTATTCCTAGCTAGCTCTTACATCTTAAATTAACCCATTTCTGTTAATCTATGTATCACCACAAGGCTGTGGCCTATCAGTAAGGTTCCAGCATCTTTCTCCTTCAGCAGCTACATGATGCCTCCCTGACTCCACCTTTCTCCCTGCATTCAGTTTAGTTTTCCCATCTAGCTCTATTCTGTCCTGCCATAGGCCAAAGTAGCTTCTTTATTAACCAACAATAATGAAATATATTCATAGCATACAGAGGGGAAATCCCATGTCAAAACTGACTTCTACCTATGCTTGGAATAAATCACCACTTATTCGTAGATTTTGGTAAGAAAACTGCAGACTATGCCACTCAAAAATCATGCCTCAAACTATTACATAATCCTCGTTTTCAGAGAAAAAAATCTATAATCTTTGAATCACTGAGGAGAACAAACTTCATTAAAGCAGATAGTACAAGAAAGCAATGGAAACCTTAGAATGCTCAAAATAACATAATCAAAATAGTTTATCAGTCGTAAGATACATAGAAATGGGTTGAATTAACTCACTAAAGTTTCTTGGTCTGGGTTGCATATGATCAATGTCGTGTACTACTTACACAACTGGTGAAGAGATCATGCAGGGCACACTGACACAGAGACTTACCTGACTCCAGGCACCTTTTTATTCTTTGACCTGTAAAACCTATGAGGTTGTATGTGCCAAATAAAATACAATCAAAATAGAAGAAAACATGAAATGCATCAAAATGCAAATAAGAAAGCACAAATAATATTAGACAGTATATGCACACCACTTGAAGATCTAGACCAGGGATGCAAGAAGAAGAAACACAAGAAGAATTGAATTATATTAATATCAATGAAACTTAAATCATTAGAAATCAGAACTGGTAACTCTTGGTGGGACAAAGAATGTTTACAAACAGTCAGTAAAATTACTAAGTAAAAGAAAGGACTCCTTAGACTTTATTTGGCTTCTGTTTTAAAGCACACACTAAAAATCACATTAGACTCCAACACTTAAAAAAAACAAATAAATAAAAACTCTCAATAGGAATCTTAAAGGGGAACAATTCATCACGTAAATTTGTTAGCAGCTCTCTACTTCACTACCTGGTGATTATTCTTTTGCTTATGGTTGTAGACCATAAGTCGTAAACTTCCTGTAATATGTTGATAAAATTAAAGTTTTATCTTACATTTAAATGTAACACAGTTAAAGCGATGGGAAGACAGCACGTTTAGCACTAACCATGCTGCGGTGGGTGTTAAAAGAAGATAAATGGGTACCACCATGAGACAAAGGTACCTTCCTAAAGCACAGCCAAGGACAGCCAGCACAGTCCACCTGCTTTCCATTTTAGGTTCACAATGTGGGTGGACAAGAAGCCAATGCCTGCCTAGGATGTAGGATTTTATTTTTTAGTTCCTCAAATCACAGTGTTGATATTTACTTAATCATCATGTTATTCCTTTTATGACTATGTCATACCATTTCAAAGGCATTTCCCTCTTTTTTTTTAAGTCAATGCTCCAAAAAGGCTAAATCAATTTAACATCAAGTGTTCTGGCTCCAACCCAGGATTATAAACTGGTGGTAGCAAGAAACAACAGAAATGCAAGTTTTCTTCACAGAAAATGTTCCAGGAGTCCTTCCTGGAAATTCAGCCATTTCCTAATAAAAAGCACATTCAGGTTTAAAGTAATGATGCTATAAAATATTGTCACACTGAGAGGGCAGTCTTGGGTTTTCAAACAAATATTTCCTGGAAATGGAGTATTCCAAGAATTTATCATATTTTCCACTGCACTTCAAAGGAAATGAAACGTAAGAGGATCTTTGCATGAAGATTTCACAGTGTTGCATACACGTGCTATGCTGGGCAATTTATAAGACACTCAGAGAATGCAATAATTTGGTTCAGCATCTGTCCTCAGCAACAGTTGATATAATAGCACAACATTACAAGGTCAAGGACAGGAAAACCCACCAAAAGACCTGTTCTCATACCTCTTCTCTACCCTGAACCGTCACATTTGGTCCCTTGTTTTGAACCCCCAGCTATATTTCAAATATGTCTGTTTAGGTAAGACCTCTGCCCTAATATATATACCTTCTTCTCTAAGTGCCTGAACCAGGATCTCAAAATCAATAGCCAAAAAATACACCATTCTTTTTTTAAAGAGAAAATAAATGCATGTGCCATCATGTCTGCCCTGGAATCTTTGTTTCCTCCATGAATGCTACCAACATTCACTGAGTTGTTTAAGCTAAAATCTGAAGAGACAGTTTCTTTCTCTGAGAGTCTATACCCTATCTACTGATAATTCCTATTGTGTCTCTCATCAAAACATACTCCCAACCAATTACCATTCATTGACTCCATTCTCATGGTCATCATTTCTTAGCTAGAGCTAGTACAGTAATCTCACAATTGGCTTCTTGTCCCCTTTCTTGTTCACTACAGCATATCCTCCAAGAAATTGTCAGGTATTCTCTTTCCATGAGATTCAATTCTCTGTCAACTCTTTGTTTAAGACCCACTATGAGCATCCTATCACTCATAAGGTAAAATTCTAAGCTCCCTGTCATGGTGATGCACTGGTGGTGTTGAGATGAGCATAGTTTTCAAACTCCCAACTATAGCTTGGCAGTTCTAACTCTGGACCACTTTCTCAAGCCCATTTTTCTCCTGAGTTTTGTTCTCTCCCAGTGGTCTAGACACCATGACCAAGCTTGTTTTCAACATAAGGCCCTCAAGATGTTGTTCCTTCTGCCTGCAATATATGAACTACCAGGCACACAGGACAACCTCCTTATGAATATTTATGTTTCAAAGAGCACCTTCTCAAATAGTCAACCTCCTCTAAATTAAAACATCCCCCTCCCCAGAATCACATTGACCCCTCTTAGCTCCTGTACAGCACAGCACTGCCTGAGTCTATACTATTGTATTATGGTAGTTTGTTTTAATGGTTAGGGATGTTTGCTATTTATTTCCAGTATGAGCATGACAGCCCCTGGAAAGGAAGAGTCCAGTCACTTGTCACCACAGTTGTATCAGGTTCACTGTTGAGTACCTAGCATAGCACCCAGAGGTTCGTTAGGATATACTTCCTTTTTAGGCATGTGTGTGTGTTTACACATATGTGGATACTTTTGTATGTATGCACATGATCACTTGTGTACATGCAATTTGGTGGTCTGACACTGGATGACTTCCTCGATCACTCTACACCTTATTATTGAGGTTGGGTCTCTCACCATAGCTGTTTTAGCTAGGCTAGCTAATCAGCTTATTGTGGGCAAACACCTGTTTTTCACCTCCTACCTCCTGGGATATAGGCATGTACATGGTTTCTAGGGATCTAAACTCTGATCCTCAAAGCAAGTGGCAAGTGCTTTATCTGCTAAACCATCTCCCCACCCCAAGCAATTTTTATGTTTCCTTAAGCATAAAAATCTTGAATTTGTGAAATCTATAAATTATCTCCATGGCTGAGTTTTAGAGTGCCTTTACATCCCATAGAAAATGTTCTTGGACATAAATGGGAAACTCCTAATTAAGCAGCTATATGAACATATGGGTATTTTTCTATCAAGGCCAATTTCAACACCATTCCAACAATTTCTCAGAATGTTGACGTTGGAACCCATCTGCATAATGAAAAATGTAACGTACATCAAAAAACTTTAATTCATACAGCAAAATATTTAATCAAACAGTAAAATGTTCCCATGTGCATTTTTATATATGCACATACTTCAGTGATTCTATTGTTTCAGTATTTAGGCTCCACATCAACATCTTTAGAAGGTGGACTTGATGCTCACGCTGTCCTGAAGCAAGCTGTAGTGGCTCAACAACCCAGAGAAGGAATTCCTGTTCATGTGGGCAGCTATTTGGTTTGGTCAGAGCTCAACTTTCTCATTCACCCAACACATCCGAGTCCCACTGGAAAGAGAGGCCTTGGCAGACCTCTACGGGGCTGTTAAAAATCTTTCCTGTGAAAGCACATCAGAATGCTCCCCTTTCTTTACTGCAACTAAGACATCACAAGGGTCTCCGGGTGGAGCTAGTTTAGGAAAGCATGCCCCTTCTCCTCCATTTCACCAAAATATCCTGGGCAAAATTACAGATGGCTGAAGGAGTCCAACCATGGACTTCATGCAATGTAGATCTGATGAAGGAACTCACCCCTGCCTAGGACTTGTATCTACTGTCAGCTGGTACAATGCTGGAGTCCCCAGCCACCATGTACCACATATATAACCGGCAGCAGCTGCATCTGCTGAAGAGTATTTCCCGTCCCTCTGCTGAGTTCCCACGGTGCCGCCTGTACATCCAGTTCCATCACAGCCAGCATTTAAGCCTATCAACCACAGTTGCTTTCTTTTCTTTTGACTTAATCACCTCTACCAGTAGGATGAAATGGGTTTCCCAGAACCATTTAACAGTCTTTTAAATGTATTCCCTGCCATTAAAAATGCAGGGAATATTGAAACCAGCGTGTGAATTGTGAGATTCTGTCAAATGGTATACAGGAAGTCATACAAGCAGTCCAAAGTGTGACAATGAAGACATGTGGCTGTATATATCTGAAGGTCTAGGGACAGTGCAGACACCAAAGTATTAACAGTGAATATTCACAGGGTTTCATTTCTTTTGCATGCCAGTCTATATCATGAGACCCATTATTATGAAATTATTACCATGCACAAAAACAAACAATAAAATTATCCAAATCTATTTCCACCTTTAAAAAATTTGAGCTCAGGGCCAAGAGGCATCCTTAACCTAGTAGAACTATGAGTTCAAAGAGGAGAAACAGGCCTGGTTTGGAATTCTATTCCAGTCCCCATCCTCAACCTGACACCCTGCTTGGAAAGATTGGAACCACCATCTGCCAATGAATCTGACGAACAGTATTGACTGTTCCCTAAAGCACCCTTACTGATCCTCCTGAACCTGCAGTATCATTTACAGAGTTTCAACCCCACTACAGTAAGAGAACAGGAGAGAGCACATCTTCATGAGTGTGAATGGGCATTCCCCACTCTGGTTTTGATTTGCATTTCCCTAATGAAAAGTTTGGTTTCTACGGCATTTATTTTCTGATGATCAATATCAAAATATTCATTAACTAAGATCTAGTTAGATTACTACAGTTTACACAATATTAGTATTTGGGATTGCAAGGGGACTGGCTTTTCTCTCTGCTACTTAGTACTACATAAAGAGAAATAAAATTGAGGCTAGTACTTAAAATGTTTCTCTGGTCACAGGAAATCTGGAAAATAATCATTTAGGATTTCAAAAAGAGACAAGATCCCTTCAACCCTAAGGAAAAGCTACCTCCTCATTTAGCTGTCTAGAAGCATTAAAAAAGAAAAATACAAAGTTTTTAGCACCAGTTCTGAACTAGAAGGCCACATTCCAAAATGTATTAAGGAATGAAGAACCTCAAAATTCAGAGCGAGTATCCATTTGTGTTTTATTCAATTCTCTCTTTGAACCATGAAGAAGAATTTTTCTTGGAATTCAAGCCAGTTTCTTTGATAACATCATTATTTAATCTATGCCATGACCATGTCTGCCCTGAGTTATGAATGTCATTCCTGCAAAAATGAGTAACAGACAAGGGATTGGGCGTGCACTTAAAATCCAGGAGTATTGGGCTGAGGCAGCTAACTGAAAGAGTATGGATGCTATTGATCCATTCAGAAAGCATCTGAAGATGCCCCAAATCCTGGCTCAGGTGAGACATAAATAATAATACAATATTTGACTAGAGAAATCAGCAATACTGTTCGTGTAGAGGACCTGAGTTTGGTTCCTGTAAGCAGAGACTGCTCGTTCATTTCCCCGCCACCCAGACCCGAATAATCACACAGAAACTATATTAATTACAACACAGCTTGACTAATAGCTTAGGCATATTTCTAGCTATCTCTTACATCTTAAATTAGCCCATTTCCATTAACCTGTGTATCACCACAAGGCTGTGGCCTAGCAGTAAGTTCCAGTGTCTTTCCCCTTCAGCAGCCACATGGCCTCTCCCTGACTCCACCTACTCTCTTTTCATATCTCTGTTCAGATTTCCCACCTGGCTTTGCTCTGCTAAGCCATTGGCCAAAACAGTTTCTTTATTAACCAATGGTAATAAAACATATTCTTAGCACACAGAGGGGAATCCCACATCCAGAAGCTTGCTACCAATTATAACTCTAGCTCCATGGCTATCTGATGCCTCTAGCTTCTGCAGGCACCTGCACATACAGGAACATACCCTCACACAGACACATACATAAACATTATTAAAAATAAATATAAATCTTTAAGTAATACTAACACTAATACTAATAAATACTACTAATAATAATATCATGCATAACATAAACCTGATCTTCCCACACAAGCTTTAATCATCAATTCTTATCATCACTCTTAAGTAGTAGTGACAGAATACATAATGGTACTTTAATAGGAATGTTTTCTTCTATGTATAAATGAAAAACATGGTATATTCTAAGGGCTATCCATTTGTGATATGATTTCATCACTCAGAAGCCTATGAATTTGATCCATTTCCCTCCCAACCTCAATGATATTTCAATCAATGTTCTTCATTCCACCCACAAGGACAATGACTTAAAAAGTCATTTTAGACTCCAGATCACATTGGAAATATAAGTAAAACTACAGACACTGTATCTAGAAAAAAAATGTACAGTCTATTCTTAGAACTGCAGGAATTTGGATTATCCCTTATGAAGTCCATGCACAGAGCCCTTCCCTTTGAGACATCTCTGGGCCACTGGTTACAAGGGTAGAAGAAAGGGTCTCCGTTTCCATCTGCTGGTGATTCTGATGAATACCAGTACTGGAGAGTCAATGTCCTTGAGTCCACAGGAGAACCATTCACTCCAAACACAGAAGTGAGGTAGAGGATGGTATTCCTGTTCTCTATAGTCTCATTCTTACAAAAAATCACCTCTATGGTGAGATAGAGAAAGGAATTCCTTCAGCCAAGATATAGAAACAGATGGGAAAAAAAGAGTATAAATGCATATACATTTCTGTTCCATGGTGATACAGTACGCTGTTAGAATTCCACATGTCTAGTGGCATCTCATTACCACAGAGTGTCTCCTGCATCAACATTCAAGAGCTGGAAAAACACACAATGGGAAATGAAGGAACACTGTCCCCACTGAATCCTGATCATGAACAAAATATAGATGGACATTCTCAGTCCTTCTAGCATCCAACCTGGGGTTTATGCCTCTTCTCTTCTTCAAAGTTCAGACACTAATGCCTGTGCATGGTAGATGCTTAAAACACCCTTCAGATGTAATTTACTCTATCCCAAACCAAAAATAATAATAAATAACAAAATAATTAATACCTGGATATTATTGTAATACTCTAATATCCAGATCTGTTAGAACAATAAAAACTAATGCAATGAACAATATTGAAACCTATTAATTATAGTATTAATAAATTCCCTTCTAAACCTTAGGAAAGCTCTCCCTGCTAAACTGATGAACTCGAGAATGATCAGAGGAGGTCAAGTCCACACATACATCTGCCATTTATTGCCAGGGCTGCAGATAAGAGTGGGCCGGGGTGTGACAGTTACTTAATGGGGTCCTTAGGAATTTGAGTCCCTTAACTTTAGCACCATGTTTACTGTACAAAAAAATGCAAGGGTAATAATGTTCATAGAAAAATAATATGTGATGACCAACCCCTGCATGATTAGACAAGTGCCTAGGGTTGGTAATCTGGCATATGATAAAAATGATCAAGCTAGCAGTGTTGCTAACTGTAGAGTACTTGCCTCATATCTCTCATAGGCTCTCTGAAGAACTGGATGAAACCCAAGAAGCTATGGTCTGATGTAAGATGTCTACACCCTGTTGAAGAATTCTATACTCCTTATCTGAGCCCATGATTTTTTAAAGCTCAGTCAACAGCCCATCTACCTGCCTAGGAACCACATGCAGTCAAGAGGAGGAGGATGTGAGGGGCGGGATCACACAGGCTTTGGCCTGCTGTTTCTTGCACAACAGACCATAGGTACAATGGGAACTAGCACTACCTATCTGAGTCTCTTCACAGTGGCTTTCTTACCATGAGACTGCTCTAAGGACCAAGGGAATGGTATCTGCATGGTCCCTGGCTATGCAGGTGGCATTGTTGTTGAACAGGCAGTGTGCATTGCTTCTGTGCATAGAGGAGCCTGGCTGTTATGATTCTCCAAGTCAGTCAGTGTGAACCTTCTAAGATCACATGGTAGACGGTTATTCAAAATGACTCTGAGGTTTTATTAAAGAGGCTTCCAATTAATTTCAACAAAAACTCGGCTTACATTATTTTTTAAAAATATATGGGTCTTGGGGGTGAATGTAGACGTGTGAGTGGCCGGGCAGAAGCCTAAGGACAGTTTCAGGTGTCATTGTCAGGAATGTCATCCACCTCCTTGAAGCAGGGTCTCTCATTGGCCTGGAGCTTGCCACTTAGGCTAGACTGACTGGTCCATGAGGCTTGAGTCTCTTGTCTCCATTTCCGCAGTGCTAAGGTTGCAACCATGATTCACCTTCCACACCACATTTTACATGGCTCTTGGTTCAAACTCAGGTCCTTACATTTGCAGGCAAGCATATGACAGACTACTGAGATGCATTCCCAGCCAAACCCACACTAATTCCATTCCAAAGAGAAGAGAAAAGTTGATCTTTTCAAATAAATAGAACAACATTTTACTTTAATTTTCCTCTTACCTGAAAACCTTTCTCTTTTTTCAATTATTAAAAAATTATTAATTTTTATTTATTAAATTTATTCATTTATTTTACATTCTGACTGCAGTTTCCTTCCCTCATGTCTTCCCATTTACTCCCCCACCTCCTCTTCTGCCACAATCCACTTTCCTATGTTTCTGTTCATAAAGGGGTGGGCATTCCATGGGTGCCAACAAAGCATGGCCTATCAAGTTAAGGTAGGACTAAACTTCTCCCTTAATGTAAAGGCTTGGTAAGGCAACCCAGTATGAGGAATAGGTTCTCCAAAGCCTCTACAGCATCAAGGACAGTCCCTGGTCCCACTGCTAGGAGTCCCACAAGTAGACCAAGCTATACAATTGTCACACATATGTAGAGGGCATAGGTCAGTCCCATGAAGGTTCCTTAGCTGTTGATCAGTGTCTGTGAACTCCTATGAGTCCAGGTTAGTTGTCTCTGTGAAAATCTTTTTCATATGTAGCATTCCTTAAGAGGTAAATGTTAAAAAATTAGCTAAAATACACATCAGTAAACCTCACCCTAAACATTCATACACGTTATGCATACATATACACATACATACAGAATCACACAAACTAGAGTTTTTAAATCTGCATGTGTATATTATGTATTAATCATTACATAATCCTGGTCAATATATTTCTTATTTGCTAGACTCCATTTTGCAATAACTAACTTGCACCTAACAATTAAAACCTAACGCATATTCATACTTCAGAAAATCCTGAGGTGGGGGGGTTACTTAATGAGAGATTAATTTGATTATTTTCTCACAAGCTTAAATTTAAAAAAAAAACAAGATCATATTCAGTCTTGCAAAGATTAGCTTCTCCATTCTCAATGAACAAAATTTCGAGTTTGGAGAGCAGCAGCAGCAAGCGCAGGACTTGGTGAGGTAAAATGCCACCTTTCAGAGCCCACACAGTAGCTACTTTAGAGAGTCAAAGGGGCTGGCAAGAGGATTTATTTCCTGCGAGAATCCTGTCCATTCAGCAGTTCTGCGGGCTACTGTTTCACCATGCGACAGGCCCACTTATTCATAAACAAATCATTAACATTCTTGACATAAATCCATAGTGGACCCTTAATCCCAGCTATGATAATGTTTTAGTGCGTTTGCTGTGCCCATCATGAATGGGAATGTTGTCTTGCAGAACCCATCCCTGACAAATAAGAGACAAATTATGCCCCGTGAGAAAACTTGGAGAATGAACGGCTTACACACCAATTACCGTCTCATTTGCTGGCTGATGCCGAAATAGATCCTGTGTGCTTTGGGGGAAATACAGACTTTCCATAATAAGAACAACAACAACAACAAAATTTAAATACTTATAAAACCACTTGCCAAGCTGAATTTTTCGTTGCTTGAATTTATTTCCAGGCTGGACTCTTGAGAGTCTTCCTAAAAGCAAATCAGAAAGTCATGCCTTTGGGGGAAAATATTCCCATGTAAACAAACAAACAAACAAAGATCAAGGATGCTAGCAACTACAAGAGCCAATTGCTAACATATTTGTTCTATTTCAACATTTATTATAGTCCACGTTACAGTTGTTAGGAAGGCCTGTGAGTGATATATAGCCAGGCATACCAACTTATTTGAGTTAAGCAGACTCTACATTCCTTTAAATTTTTAAATCCAATTTATAAATCACCACACACACACTTCAGAGATTTTGGAAGATAAATTCCTTCATGGTTAAAAAAGTGTTGGACAATATTCCATCCATAAGGAATATTCTACTGTGTGTTTATGATCTAGGCCAAGTGGATTCTTTTAAGTTGTTTAACTCTGACATCCTAAGTGAAACTGCCATTGGTAGCTCTTCAAGAGCAACCAACTCTAAGACTCCATTTGATGGATAAGTACCACCAGTGCTACCTCCAGACCTTCTGCTAACCAGAGCCCCAAGTCTGTGCTCAGCTAGGCAGCACTACATCCATTCCTGTTTACAGAAACATGACTCTGAGCTTTTTACCACTCCAGAAACTATATGGCTTCCAACAGTGGATAGGGGAGACAGTGACAGTAACGCTCCAACTTCACCCACACAAGAATCACTAGGGGACTCTGCTGAAACACATTCTGGGTCAGTAGATTATAGAAGGCATGTGATGCCCTGCATGTCTAGTAAGCTCTCAGGTCAGGTGGATGCTGCCTTCCCAAGACCACACTTTCAAAGACAAGGTGGAGAGAACCATGTTGTGATGGTGGCTTAATGGATCTTTTTTGGGTATCTTGAAGCGAGACACGGAAGCCTCTTCTGTTCAGTTTTGCTTCCCCTATTAAGATATTTATTTTTGGTTGTGAGCCTAGACTTTAATGGCTGAGCCATCTCTCTAACCTATATCAAGCTATTTATTAGCCATTCATCTGTGAGCAAATGTCTCATCCCAGAGGTTCTCAGATGCTATTATTAGATATGCTGCAAGCTACTTGGGCAAGATTCACATGCAGATCCCACTGCCTGCCTAGCAGGGATTCTCACTCAGTAAGCTTAGCTACAGCCTTATCACCTACATCTTTAGATTCTTCCCTAGCAAGAATTTTAAAACATCACACTCAGCTTTATAGCCACCAATGCCTCTCAAGGAATGGCGCCTGTGGCTAGTGCTATACCTAGCTGCTACCTGTCCTAAAGGGACTGTGACAGAGTGTTTGATAAACAGCAAACTATGATAACTGTCATCTCTGCTCCCATACATGAGCTGAGGGATGAAGTCACAAAGACTCCCCTCAGTTAGACATACTGCCAACACCTCTAGGCATACATTGCGAGTTCCGCTTCCGGGGATAGGGGTTATCTCTCTCTCCCTCTCCTCTGCCTCTGTTGAGATTACGTTAAGGTGTGTTACCTTTGTTTATGTTGCACTTGTTTAACTCTGTGAAGCTATGATACTTTGCCTGTCTAGAGCACCTAGTGGTCTAAGAAAGAACTAAATGGCCAATAGTTAGGCAGGAGAAAGAATAGGCAGAGCTGGAAGGCAGCACGGATATATAGGAGAAAATTGGGAGAGGGAATTCGGAAAGAAAGTAGCCAGAGAAGGAGGAGGAGATCAGGAGCCAGCCATCCAGTTACACAGCAATCCACAGAGTAAGAGTGAGATTTACAGAAGAGAATGGGACAAGCCCAGCCACAAAAGGTAGACGGGATACTGTAAGTTAAGGAAAGCAGACAAGAAAAAAGCCAAGCTTGCTAAGGCAGGATGGTTATAACTAAGAATAAACCTCCATGTGGGATTCATTTGGGAGCTGGGTGGTGGGTCCCCAAAAGAGTCCTAAGAACTGACCATCATGGTACACCCTGCCTTTGCCAGCTCCTCCTCTCTATCTCTATCTCCATCTCCAATTCATCTCTATTCATTCTGTCCAAACCTCTACAGTAGAAGAGAGATAGTTTTATTCAACTTTCTTACCTATAGTTCGGTGCCTGGGTCCATTCTAAGAAGCCCCCAGAGACCCCGGCACTGTATAACATTCCTTTGCGCTATTCAGAAATAAGTGCCCAGACACACAGAAGTGGAGGCTAGGAGATACTCAGGGCATGCTCAGTACAGCAGCTGTCTAGGTTACAAGGAACAGACTTCTCAACTAGAAGGAAAGGATTCTTCTCAGTTCACCTCCTCCTGTGCCTCTTTTAATCACTTCCCATCTGGGAATCTTCACAAGGTTTATCTTACATGGATAGAAAACACAAGTAACAACTTCTACAGAAAGAAACCTAAATCCTTGCCCAAAGATCCACTTGGAATCACAGTATAATAGAGCTTATAAAACATAGGCATACAGAAGGCAGCCAGGATTTTAATCAACTTGGGAGTTTCACGCCATGAGAACAGCATGCCTTTTCTTCCTCCTTTCCTCCCTCACCTTCTTATCTTCCTTCCTCCCTTCCAATAGCATTTGCAATTTTTACAAACTCAATAAAATATACCCTAACCAGTAAGGATGTTATTATTTCTTGACTGTCCCTATCAAAGTAAATGTGCCTTGTGGCTTCTGTGTTGTCATAAGAGGGGATAAGAGAAGAAGAAGCAGGTAGCAATGGGCCGTGAACCACACTCTGGTTTTCAGTCCTCAGGTTAGGGCACACAGTAATAAAGGTGAGAGGACAAGCTCTGGTGTGAATAGGATTATTTGGTAAATGAAAATTGGTACCTAGAAGTGAGAGGTAACGATGAGGCAGAAGGATGGTTTCTAGGCGTGATGAAAGAACATGTGAACACATGTCTGTCTATATCAGAGGTTCTACTCAATTATAGACAATAGTGGCAAGCAAGAATATGGAATCAAAGCTGTCACTCTCCCAAGAGTCAAAGACCACAGCTGAGAAAACGGCATAGGATGTGAAATTTATGGTCTTTAAGGTGCTTGCTGACATTAACAATAAAATTCTACAAGCACTATGCTGACCAAATGAAATGCATGGTACAGCAAGTGTA